>LOEQ01003829.1:83025-100044 GCA_001685075.1 Bramus lutescens
TGTGAGCCACTATGTGGTTGCTGGGAATTGAACTCAGGACCTCTGGAAGAGCAAGCAGTCAGCGTCCTTAACCTCTGAGCCATCTCTCCAGCCCCTATTTGTAATATTTTAATGGTTTCATTATACCCTGAAAATATTTATGCTAATAAATTTTGCTTTGCCTTAAAGTGGCATCATAATTTCTATGAATAATGTTGTATTCTACAAGGATTTTGCGGGTTTGTTTCCTTTGTATTTTTTTATTTTAGTCTTGGTATTTTTTAACTCGCCAACCTGATTTGTAAATACTGATCTTTCATAATCCATAAAAAATAAGTCTTTTGTGTTTGGTAAGGTTTATTTTATTTATATATAAATCTGTGTGCACATGCGTATGAGTATTTGGAGAAGTCAGAGGTTGGTCAGATTTTTTGAGCTGGAGTTGCCAGCATTTGTAAGCTGCTGAACATAAGTCTGATAGAGCAGGAAACATGCTTAACTGCTAAGCCATCTCTCCAGCCCTAGAAGAAATTCTTAGTTTTGAGTTTGTATAACTTTGAGCCAGGTATAAGGCTATAATATATGATAGACTACCGGCAATCGGGAAACTGGGGGGAGGGTGTCACAATTCAAGATTACCCTGGATTACATAGCACCTTCCAGGCCTACCCGGGTTACTTTGCATGACCCAGTACAGAAAAAAATTAGGGCTGAGGATGTGGCTCAGTTAGGAGCATTTACCTAGCATGGATAAAGCTCAGGACTTCACCCATGGCATTATAAACCGGGCTTGGAGGTCCATGCCAATATTCCCTACACTAAAGAGAGACATGGGGAATCAAAAAGTCAAGGTCATCTTCCACTACATAGCAAATTTGAGATCAGCCTGGGGTTTGTAAGAGCCTGCCTTCGAAAACCAAAACCATAGGCTGTTCCAAGTTTCATGGCCTGAGTTTAATCCCCAGGGTCTACATAGGGTAGGAGAAAAGCCCCTCCCCCAAGTTGTCCTCCAGCCACCATGTGCTCGCCGTGACACTCATGCATGTGTATGCATGTGCCCCAGAGTAGGTGTTAGAATCAGAGAGAGACTGTGGTCTTGGTTGTTCCCTTCTACCATGTGGGTTTTGAGGATGGAACTTATGTAATCAGGCTTGACCACAGGTACCCTTAACTGCTGAACCATCTCATTGCCTCTATTTTGGGACTGTTATGCAGTGTAGTGGAGATGACCTTAAATTTCTGACACCCCCCCCGTGTGTGTGTGTTGAGATTGCAGGCATGGACCACCACATGAGGTTTCTGATCTGTTTATTTTTGTCATTCCGAAATGATGTTTGTAATGTTTATTTAATTGTGTGCGTTCATGTGTGGACGTTATGTATGTGAGCACAGGTGCCCGTGGAGGCCAGAAGCTGGCTCTGGCTCTTCTAAAGCTTCATTTTCAGATGGATTTGAGTCACCAAACATGGTGCTGAAACCAAGCTGCTGAGCCATCTCTCCAGCCCCCTATTTGCTAATTTTTTATTTTTGGTTTTTCACAACAGGGTTTATCAAATAGCTTTGGAACCTGTCCTGGAACTCACTCTGTAGACTGCTTTCACACTCACAAGTGCTAGGATTAAAGTTGTGCAGTGACATGCACATGTGTGAGTGCTGGTACCAAGGAATCCAGATCAGGGCATGGAGTCGGAGCCCCTGGAGCTGTAGTCGCAGGTGGTCGTGAGCCATATCTAATGGATGTTGGGAACCTAACTCAACTTCCTCTTCAAGAGGGTGTATATTCTCAACCATTGGGCCATCTCTCCAACCCTCCCTTCTTACTTTTCAATGTGGCTACTGAAAAACTGAAAATTATATGTGATTTTTATATTCCTATTTGAACAGTCCTAGTTTAAAATTTCAACCCCTCTAAAATATTTCATAGTCGTGGAACCCTTTCTTGGTTATTCTGATAACTGATAAGAAATGCTTTGTGAAACTGCAACAATGGCTCAGCAGTTAAGAGTAGAATGTGTACTGCTTTTACAGAGGACCCAAGTTTGATTCCCAGGGTCACATCAAGTAGGCAGCTTACATCTGCCTATAATTTCAGCTCCAAGGAATCTAATGTTTCTGGCTTCCAGGAGCACCCACACAAATGTGCACATACCACACAAAGACACATATAATTAAAACTAATTTCTTAAATTACTTTTATGTCAAATTGTGCCTGCTTACATGTATGTGTTGCTAAGAATCCAACACACAACACAGCCTTATATATGCTATATAGCTGCTCTATTATTGAAACACATCCTTAAACCCAAGAACAATCTTTTGTTTTTATTTTCTTTCCTCAAATAAGAAATTTTGCTTTTATTTGAGGTTTTAATGAGCTTGGTGGATGAGATTTGTATTGTAGTGTGTAGCTTTACCCAAAATTATTACACAGAAACTATTCATTTAAACACTGCCTGGCCCATAAGTTCTAGCCTCTTATTGGCTAATTCACACATCTTGATTAACCCATTTCTAATAATCCGTGTAGCACCACGAGATGGTGGCTTACCGGGAAAGATCCTAACTTACATCCGTCTCGGGTCGGAGGGTCAGAGAATCGTGGTGTCTGCTTGACTCCGCTTTCTTTCTCCCAGCATTCTGTTCGGTCTACTCTGCCTATCTAAGCTGCTGTCCTATCAAAATGCCAAGGCAGTTTCTCTATTTGACCAATGAAAGTAACATATAGACAGAAGACCCTCCTACTCCAGTAGTGGGAAGGATTCTGCTGTTTGCTGTCTCTAGTAGGTACAAACTGTTGGGAATTTATATTAACTATTTTAGAAGTGCCTTGGATACTGAGTGGTTCTATTAGTTTAAACAAAGATTCTTGATCTGCTACCCATGAGTTATTTCAGAAGTTTATTATTTTAGCACTGTTGCTAGCTAATATGCAATTTGATAGATTTAATATCTTTTTTAAAACAGATTCTTAAACTATAGCCTAGGATGACCTAGAAGTCACTGTGTAACTCACACTGACCTAGAACTCACAGCAATTCTCCTGCCTCATCCTCCTGAGAACTAGGATTATAGGTGTTATAGAAGTATAAACTTCCTTATTTTATTGTATTGCTGATAACTTGCATAATGATTGTCAAATGTGTACTTAATTAAAAGAAAAGCAATTTCTAGTACATAGTTTTAAGTAGCAAGTACAGTCATAGCTGAGGCTTGAACCCTGAGCCTTGTTAAAAATTCTAGGTTAAAATTGCTAGGTTAAAAATTCTCTGCCATTCAGATGCATGCCTTCACCCGATCGATGCTTTATTTCTTGAAACAAGGATTTAGCTCTTACATGATGAAGAAACCGTGTTCACTTTGCGATATCTTTGTGTGTAGACTGTCCTAACTAGAGCTGACCTTCTGCTTTTTTTTTTTTTTCCAGTTTCAGCTCAGGCCCCAAACTCTACCATCACAGCTCAGACTGGTGTTGGTGTAGCATCTACAGTACACTTGAACCCCATGCAGCTGATGACGGTGGATGCTTCACATGCCCGACATATCCAGGGGATCCAACCAGCACCCATCAGTACACAGGGAATCCAGCCAGCCCCCATTGGGACGTCAGGGATCCAGCCAGCACCAATTGGCACACAAGGAATCCACTCAGCAGCCCCGATAAACACACAGGGGCTTCAGCCAGCAACAATGGGTAATCAGCAACCACAGCCTGAAGGAAAAACATCAGGTAAATTTAACCCTTCAGGAAAATAGGGTTGGGGGTCAGGGAACAGGATGGTTCAGCAGATACAGGTGCTAATCAAAAAGCGCCAGCCACACCACCTGGGATTGATCCTCAATACCCACATAGTGAAAAGAGAGAACCAAGTCAAAGTTGTCCTTATATATGCATACGCGAGAGGAATAAGTGAGTTTTGAGACAAATACATAAATGAACTTACCTCTTTGCCTGGAAGAAAAGAAGTAAATCTGGATTTTAATCTTGGGCCTGCCATTTTCAGGCTTGTGGCCTTAGGTAATGTCTCCAGTGTTTAGTTTTACCTTTGTAAATTAAGCTACCTAGAATTTACCTATAGCTTCACACTTAAAGCAGTATGTGTGAACCCAGAGAGGTGGCTTATTCCTTAATCCCAGCACTTGAGAGGCAGAGACAGATGGATCTCTGTAAGTTCAAGGTTAGCCTGTTCTACCAGGCAAGTTCCAGGACAGTCAGGGGCTATGTAGCTGAGACCCTTTCTCAAATAGGTAGACAGACAGACAGACAGGCCCTGTCTAAAATAAATAAGCATGTGTGTGGCTTGAGAGATGCCTCTGAAATTAAGAGCACTGCTTGCATGTCCAGAGGACCTAGTTTTGATACCCAACACCAAAATAGCAACTAACAGCACTCTCTACCTCCAGTTCCAGGGGATTCCACCCCCATCTCTTAGCTTGTTCAGGCAATGCACACACACAGTACACAGACATACATGTCGGCAAAACACCTATACACATAAAATAAAAATAGAAGTAAATCGTAGAATTAGCATGTGTGAATATTCTAATCTGTATTTGCACTTAGGCAGAAGCGTTCTATAAAAACACAACATTAAAAGAACAAAATTTACCTTATAGTGTTCTCAGTTTTCCATTTCTTCAGTGTTGTATGTAAAGTAGTAAAATCTTAATGCCACCTTAATATTGCTATTATTCACAACAAAAAACTAGTAGAATAATCATATAAAATGGAATGAGTCATTGTGCTTGAAATATTAATTATCTGTTTTTCTAATGTATTTTCAAAAAGATAATAATACCCATACCAGCTCTTAGGATACTGAAGTGGTCAAGTCAAACATCCATACACATAAAGTAAAAATAAATCTATTTTTAAAAAAAACAGATATATGGTATTATAATCTGTTTTAGTAGACTTGGCAACTTTTTCCACTGTGCCTTGTAGGCAAATGAACCTTGTGCTATTTCTTAGCTTTTGAGAACAGGAGTTTTCTAGGGATCAAAACCAAGACTTGAAACATGCTAGGTATATGCCAGACAACTAAGCCACATCTCTAGCTCTTATTATCCTCTCATATGGGGCATTTATAACAAGAATACCTAATGCCAGGGTCTCGGTGGTCTTTTGTAGGTCTTATATGGCATTTCAGTAAAGTCCTGTTTCTCTTGTTCTCACTTCTCTTTCAACAGTGGTGTTGGCAGATGGAGCTACAATTGTAGCCAATCCTATTAGCAGTCCTTTCAGTGCTGCTCCAGCAGCAACAACTGTGGTACAGACTCACAGTCAGAGTGCTAGCACCAACACCCCAGCCCAGGGCTCATCTCCCCGGCCAAGCATACTACGGAAGAAACCTGCCACAGATGGGTGAGTAGATTCAGAAGTGTACTTGGCATAAAGAATAGATTCTTACATCCAGTGCCAGAAACAACTTAATTTTATCTCTGTTACACTTCAAATTTTTCTCCAGAGTCTAGAGAGAAGACTCAGCAGTCACAAGCAGTTACTGCTCTTGCAGAGGACTTGGGGTTGGTTCCCAGCACCCACATAGCATTCACAGCCATAGCCATCTCCAACCATAGTTCCAGGGATCTGATGCCCTCTTCTAGACATCAGGCATGCACATGGTACACATACATATGTGCAGGCAAAACACTCATACACATAATTTTTTAAATAAATTAAATAAAAATTCTTCCAAAACACAGGATTGCTTAGGGAGCTGCATTCTGCTCAGACTACATCAGGACTCTTCCAGTCAGTGGATAATGGTTTCAGGCATGTATTGTATACTATGTGCTTAGAATTCTCTCTAGCTTTAGAAGTCTTAGTTTGCCTTTCTTGCTATGGTAAAGACCATCACCAAAAGCAACCTGGGCAGGAAAGGGTTTCTTTGGCGTACAGATCAGAGTTCATATAAAGGAAGTCAGGGCAGCAGCACAAGGCAGGAGTCTGGAGGTAGGAACTGAAGCAGAGGCCATAGAGAGAGAAGTGATGCTTTCTGGCTAGATGTCCTGGCTTCCTCAGCTTGCTCTTCGACAACCCAGGACACCTGCCCAGGAGTGGCACCACCCACAGTGAGCTGGTCCCTCCCATATCAATCATTAATCACGAAAATGCAGTTTTACCCACAGGGCAGGATTATGGCGATTTTGCTCGGCTGAGGTTCCCTCTTCTTTAATGACTCAAACTTTTGCCAAGTTGACAAAAGACAAGAAAGGGCCGAAAGTCTAACCAGAACTGTTAATTACCCTTGTAATTGAGGCTTTGGATTTGTTTTAGGGTTTTCTTAATGAGGACCTTTTTTTTCTCATCAAACATGAAATGTTGCTAAGAACAAGTGGCTTTTCAAGCATCTTAAGGCTGATTTTTTAGTGACAGAACAGTATTTTTGTGTGCTCTAGATGCGTTCTGGTGTAGGGAGCCTTGTGCTTTTGAAGATGGTGGGGTGTGCACACTCCTGTTAGCGAGCAGAATGTCCAGCTCAGCCAAGATGATGGCGTCAACACTGGACAAGTAAAGTATAAGCCAAGCTTAAATCACTGGAATGAGGGTCAGCGCAGGGCTTTCAGATGTGTCATTCTTTGCGTGGACCAGAGTTACCACCTTTTCTTATTAGGAATACTTTGTAAAGAAGTTCTTTTTAAAAGCTCCATTTAGCCCCTGGTAAAATAACCCTAATGAAAACAGAAGACAGAGCTAGGGAGATGGCTCAGCGGTTAAGAGCACACACTCTCTAGGCAATGGTGCCTCACAGGCCATGAATTCCAGCACTGGGGAGTCAGAGTCTCAGCTGTTCAGAGCACTTATTGCTCTTGCAGAGGTCACAGGTTCAGTTCTCAGCACTAACATGGTGACTGTCAGCCTACTTATAAGTGTAGTTCCAGAGATTCTGATGCCTTCTGATCTCCTTGGATGTTAGGCATTCATGTGGTGCACACACCTGCAGGCAAAACAGGCACACACAAAAAATAAAACTAATAAACCTAAGAAAAAGGTTGCAAGTACCCAGGATGGTGAAAACAGGAGAGGTCACAGCTGCAACAACCTTTGAAGCCGAAAAGCAGCAATCCGTGGTCACGTCCTCTGCTGTGAGGAGGCCAAATATTTACAGAAAGTTGAGATGCATTCTTATTGAAGCTGCATGGTTTTGGAAAGGACGAGAAGAAATAGGGTTAAAGATGGGGCCTGTTCTTTTAAGAAGAGTAAGCACAAGCAAAGCCTAGAGTCCTATGGAGCACACTGCCTCCAGCCTGAGGGGAAGTTCTGACTTGTACGTGAATGCACCTTGTTAAATTCTAGGATTTGCTCAGTCATGGGTGTATCTGCGCTCACCTGTACGTACATCTGCCTTTGACTTTCCAAATGGCTGGACCTGTTTATACTCTTAGCAGCAGAGTGTGTGTGTGTCCTTATCAATTCCTATGACTAGAAGTTAGGTTAATTCCGGGTTATATCTCATGAGGTTTGATTTGGTTTGATTTTGATGGTTTTTTTGCCAATGTTTGGTAGGTAGTTTGGTTTAGCTTGTTTTGTTTTCATGCTTTTTCTTTTGGAAAGGTTTATAATAGTACAATAAAACGTTAAATGTAGCTGGGCGGTGATGGCACACGCCTTTAATCCCAGCACTCAGGAGGCAGAGGCAGGTGGACCTCTGAGTTCAAGGCCAGCTAGTTCCAGGACAGACTTCAAAGCTACAGAGAAACCCTGTCTTGAAAAACCAAAAAAAAAAAAAGTTAAACGTAGGGCCAGGCCAGGTGTGGTGATGCATGTCTTTCATTCCAACATTGAGGTTGCAGAGGCAGCTGACTCTAAATTTTAGACCAGCCTGGTTGTCTAAAGCATGCTTTAATATACAGTCTTGTGTATCCAAGGCTAGCTTCAGACTAGTGAAGGATGACCTTGCACTTCTGATCCTACTGCTTCCATATCTGGAGTGCTGGGAAATGTACACCTACCACCACACTTGGTTTGATTGCTGGAGAGCACACTGTCTGTTTCCCCAATTTCAAATAGACCTTTGTGTAGCTAGCCAGGCTACCCTCAAAGTCCCTGTGTAGTCAAGGGCAGCCTGGAATCCTCAGTCTTGCTTTCACTTACCATGTGCTAGGAACACAGGTATGTGTCACCATTCCCCACTGTTTGGGTTTTTTGCTTATTTGGTTATTTGGATTGATTGTTATGGTCTGAGTATCCAGTCTAGAGCCTTGAGTATGCTAGGCAAGAGCTAAATACCATTAAGCTATCTCCAGCTCTTACCATCTTATACCATATTAGTTTGAAGCAAATTTTGATCACATTATTTCTATGTAGTTTATATGTGTTTATTAGAATATGCATACTTAAAAATAGGGGAAGGCAACTTACTGGCGTCAAATGCCAGTTATTCAAATTTCTACCGAGTTGGGGTATCACAAATTCTGTTTTATAGTATTTAAATCACTGTCAGCTTTTACTTATTATTTTGTTATTATTTGAAGTTTTTGGTATAGTGGTTTTGGGTTTTTGTTTGTTTTGTTTTTTAGAAGCAGTCTCCATAGCTCCAGGCTAGCCTTGAACTCACCACTATCCAGCCTCAATCTCTCAAGTGCTCAAGTTATGAGTATATTCTACCACACCTAGATTTCTTGAAGTTGGCATTTTAGAGAAATTTGGTCCTTTTGATCCTCACTATGGACTTTTCAGAGAGACCATCACTGTTTCATCGTCACCAAAATTTGGTGGCTTAATGCAGCAGATATACATTACCTAACAGTTCTAGTCTCCCATCTGGACGGTGACAGTAGTTCCTTCTGAACCTTCTTGAATGTATGTTTGTCCCTCTGTCCTGGCTCCTAGTGGCACTAGTCTCTCTCTGTACTGAATGGCCCTATCTTTGTGTCTGTCTCAATTCCCATTGTCCCTTCTGCTCTCAAGTGCTAGGGATTACTTTTAAGAAAAACCCTGAATCTACAGTGATATTACTGGAGATATTTAGTTAATTGTACTTTCAAAGACCTGCTTACACAGAGCTAGAGAGATGACTCAGTGGCCAAGAGCACTGACTGCTCTTCAGGACCAAAGTTGTATTCCTGGCACCAACCTGGTCTCAAAGCCATCTGTAAATCCAGTTCCAAGGGATCCAATGCTTTCTTCTGACCTCTGAGGGCCCACATGTGGTACTCAGACATACATGCAAACAAAATGTACGTGCACAAAATAGTAACAAAGACACTATTCTCAAGTAAAGTTAAATTTACATGTATAAAAATTACATGTTCATAGTCTGTAAGTTCCACTGAACATACCTAATGGTGTTTCATTTGTTCTAGCCTATGCATTTCATGGAAGTTGTTAGTGTATCTATAAAGGTCAGACATACGGCTCATCAGTTAAAGGCTCTTGCCACAACTAATGACCTTAGTTTTCATCCTTGGAACAAATTCATATGGTAGGAGGAGAGAACTGACTCCTACAAGCTGTCCTATGACACATGCACCAAGGTGCATACATGTATGCACACACAATATAATTTTTTTAAATCATAATAGTAATAAAAATAAAGCTTGATTAGATGCACTTTCTTTATGTATTTAGTGCTTCTTCTGGGACGAGTGCTTGATTAATAAGGAGATGATTAGTCTCTTATCAGGAGACAGGATGCTAATAGCTCAATGAATAGGCACTGGAAATGTTATACTCTAATTCTACCATTCTTTCTCAAGCCCATTCTCGTCTGGTTCTTGGTCCCACCACTGTTCTCAAACGAAATACAGTGAAGTCACTTCTGGCATCCATTCCACTAAAGCCCAGGATATGTTCTCAACCAGAACCTTGTGTGGCCTCTCGCACAACTAACACAGTTGTTCTCCAGCTCTTCCATGGTCAGTTCTTAGTATAGAAGTATACAATAAAGTTTGTGAACACCTTGAAATGGGTTTTAATAATGAGGTAGAGAGAAAGTGTCATATGCTAGAAGCAGCTGGAATCACAGTCATGATGTGGTTGCCCTTGCAGTTTGTAACAGGAAGTGAATAGAAATGGGCCAAGGAATTTGCTATATTTTGTTAAAAGCCATTTCAGCCTGGTGTAGTAACACACATCTGTGGTCCCACTGCTCAGAAGACAGGAGGATCCAGAGTTCGAGGCCAACCTGAAATACTTAGCAAGACTGTATCAAGAGAAGAGTCAAAAACAATGCTTGATGACTTGATGATATATACATGTAATCCCATCATTCATGAAGACAAAGAAGGGTGATCTAAGTAAATTTGAGACCAACCTGGTCTACATAGTAATTCCCAGACCAGCCAGAGTTATATACAGAGAATGTTGGGTCTGGGGGAGCACAAATATTGGGGGACAGACTACTGAGATCTATGAAACCAGAAGCAAACTTTATTCCAAAAATCCCCACGGGGCACACAAAGCTTACCAGCTAACTGGGATCACAGCCAGAGTTTGGGCTTCTGAAACTGTGGCAGTGGGGGCAGGTTCTGGGCCCCTTTTTATAGTAAGAAGTACTAGGCATGGACAAAGGAATTTTTACAATTTTGAGGTTAAGCTTAGAGATTATACTGCATTTTAAGATTTACAAATTTTGCTAACAAGGTTTCAGCTAAATTGTATTTACAGAATACAGATTTCTTCCACAGCTAATAGTGTTCACAAAGAACTTTGCAGCTTTCCTGGCACTGGTTTCCCAAAGCAGGGAAGGATACAAGACAGTGTGAAGCCAAAAGTCACGTGGGAGCATTTGGTTAAAGTTTATGGGATGGGATGTATGCTAGCAGTCCCATATAAACCTTTATTAAATAAAGTTAGTTTTAGCTCATGCAGTAGTCAGTTGTAAGTGACGGGGGGGGGCTATCATTTAAAAAATAAATAAAGAAATAAACTAACCCCCTAGCTCCAGAGAGCCATTGTAAAAGCTAACTGTTGTTCATAGCCAGAGGTGCCAGCTGAAAGCAAAGAAAACCATTGTTAAAAGTTAATCCCTAGGGCTGGAGAGATGGCTCAGAGATTAAGAGCATTGCCTGCACTTCCAAAGGTCATGAGTTCAACTCCCAGCAACCACATGGTGGCTCACAACCATCTGTAATGGGGTCTGGTGCCCTCTTCTGGCCTGCAGGCATACACAGACAAAATATTGTATACATAATAAATAAATAAATATTTTAAAAAAGTTAATCCCTACATGCTGACAGAGTTGGTGGCTGTCAGTTCCCATTTCCTTAGACTTAAATTTTTATATTTCTACATTTCTATTCCTGGACCCTTCAAGACCTTGTCTCAAATATAAACAAAAAAACAACTAAAAAGGCTTGTCGTTGCAATACTTTTTAGCAGATGTGCCTGGCAAATGTATCTTGCACTACTATTTACTGGATTTGTCTCTGTTCTTTCAGAATGGCAGTTCGGAAAACCCTCCTCCCGCCTCAGCCTCCTGATGTGGCTAGTCCTCGAATAGAAAGTTCTATGCGGAGTGCATCCGGGTCACCTAGGCCTGCAGGGTGAGCTCATATATTATCATCACTCTTATTTTTAAGCTATGTATCATTGTATCGTAGATTTTAATATGATCAACTTCACACTTCGGGAGGGAGTGTTTTGATTTTTTTTTTTTTGGTACCTCTTTGCATAATGAATGGCTTTTCCAACTTTATGATCTGGGCACCTTCTCAACCTTGCCTTTTGCCATTTGTAATTTATAGAATGAACGGGAAAGCGAGCCACCAGGTGCTAGATGACAGAGGCTGCCATATTCCTGAAACTTTCCAGCCAGCCAGTCTAGCCAGCAGTGAGTTCAGGTTCAGTGAAAAATCTCAAAAGAAAGGGTGGAGTTAGAGAGATTGCTCAGTAGTTAAGAGCTCATACTGCTCTTGCAAAGGACAAGTTTGACACTCGTGACCCACAGGAGGCAGCTCACAGTCGTCGCCTATAACTTCCCACATAATTAAAATTATAAACACAGTATAGCTGAGCTATGTAGTACACACCTTTAATTCCAGCATTTAAGGAAGCAGAGGCAGGTGGATCTCTGTAGCACAAATCTAATTGGTCTTAATAATAAAATCCCAGAGTCAGATATTAGGGGTGAAAGCTGAAATACCAGAGAAGCAGAATAGCCAGCCACTAGTTCTTACCTCTACAAAATCCTCAGACTGAATGGGGTATCCTGTCTCTACAAGTTCTCAGACTGAATGCCTTAAGCTCCTGCCTCCTCCCACCCAGCCATATCCCTTCCTGTCTCCTTCCCTAGTGCTGGGATTAAAGGCCTGTGACTCCCAAGTACTGGGATTAAAGATGTGAGCCGCCACCACTTGGCTCTGTTTCTCTCTGAGACTGGATCAATCTAGTGTAGCCCAGGGTGGCCTTCAACTCACAGAGATCCTGCTGTCTCTGTCACCTAGTACTGAGATTAAAAATGTGCCACCACTGCCTGGCCTCCATAGCTAATTAGTGGCTTAGCTCTGTACTCTGATCTTCAGGCAAACTTTGCTACAGCACAAACAAAATATCACCACAGATCTCTATGAATTCAAAGCAATTGGTCTGCAAACACTGCAAAAGGGGAGCAGTGTGGTTGGATGTCCCAGCAGTTAGGAGCACTTCAGCTCTTGAAGAGTTCCCAGCATCAACATGGGGGTTCCAGGGGATTAAGTGCCCTCCTCTAGCCACTTTAGACAGTCATGTGGTACATTTACATATATGTTGGCAAATAGTCATACACACAAAATAAAGATGAATAAAGTATTTTTAAGTAAAAAATAAGAAAGATGTCAAATGATCAAAAAGGGCACCTGATGTCAACTTCTGACCTCCACACAGACATGCACATGTCCTTATACCCTCACATATATGTGTGTACATGGTATACATAGACCACATAGATATACAAAATGGCATAATAATCCAGACATTTTAGCCTTTGAATTTTTAATATTGTAAAATAGCCCTGAATTCATTGAATAGGGAGATTGTTGCCAGCATCACTTTTGGGAAATACTTTATGGGTTTGTCAAAACTGCTCACTGTCACTACTGCTTGAACTCTGTACAGGTTAAAAACCACACCTGGGCTGCTTCTTCAATGACTGAAGACAGTTGTAGGCACACTGACTTCTAAACTGATAGTCCTCCTTTACTCACAGTAAAGGGTTTTCTTCATTTTCGTTTTAACTACTGTTTTCTTGGTTTTTTGTGTGGGTGTGGGTACATGCTATGCCATGAATGTGGAACTTTAAGGACAACCTAGGGGGGTCAGACCTTGCCTTCTACTTTGTTTGGGGACAGGCTCTCTTGTTTACTGCTATTTATCTCTTGAGCTCGCAGGAATTCTCCTGTCTCCATCTTCTACCTTGCAGTAGGAGAGCTTGAATTGTAAATGAACGCTACCTTGTCCGCTTTACATGGGTTCTCAACTCAGGCTCTCGCACTTGCAGCAGCCCATCTCCCACAGCCTGTAACTGCCGTCTTCTTCAAGTCGTTGCTACCAACTCCACATGCTTGAGACCAGAGGTTCAATCCCTAGTATTGCCATGAAACAAATAAGAAGGAAAAAATGCCCCTTCAAAACTCAAACAGCTAGAAAAACGTAATATCCATATTACCTTTTTTTTTAAGAACCTAAATGATTGTGGCTTTGGTTCTTGTTTTTTGTTTTTACTCACTTGGATCCTAATTAGTAGTAAATATTTATTGCAGCCATAAATGACTTTGTTTCTAGTCCAATTTTAACTAAAAAGGTAGTATTCAGTGACTTTCCCTTCATTTTTATTTTCATTGAACTTTTTCAGTATAGAGGAGAAGCCCAAGTCTGACTGCATTCTCTTTCCTGGGCCGTTGAGGCCATTTCTAGTGTAATCATACCTGCTTTCACTCCCAACACCATTTGAGGGGTTTTGCTACATGTTCATCTTTATTGACCAGTTTTCATTCTTCTATTGTCAAATTTCACATGGATTTATCACTGGAAAATAGAAGCTCACAGCCGTTTATATTTAAATTTATGCCATTATAGTTAACATTTACTGCTAACTTAAATAGTAAGTGTTTGGCCTATTGTTATAAAATAGCTAGAAATAGCTAGACCTGCATATGTGTAATTCACATACAGGTTATAATGCAAAGTGAAGACTGCCTAGATTCTGGGAATACAGAGGAACATCAAGGAAGACCAGCCTGGTGTAAGAGGGAGAGCTATACAAAATAGTTTAGAGCCGGTCATGGTAGCTCATGCCTGCAATCCCATCTCTGAGGAGACTTGCCCCAAGCGCTAGGCTACCAAGAGCTGTCCAGTAAAATGCTGTCTCAGAAAAATAAAACAAAGGACTGGAGACACGGCCAAGTGATTAGGAGTGGTACTACTCTTACAGAAGATCTGAGTTCAGTTCCTAGCACCCGTATCAGGTAGCTCACCACCACCTCTCTCCAGTTACAAAGGATCTGATGCCTTCTGCCTCTGTGGACACCTACACACATGCTTGATGCAAATGCATTCACATAGGCACACACACACATAAATAAATCTTTAAAACCCATTTCAAAGCCTTTGGGGTTTTTTGTTATTGTTGTTGTTTTAGATGAAATAGAAATTCATTAACCCATTAAAGTATGAGGGCTGCATGATTTGACTTTGTTATTTTAATTTTGTAAATTGTTCTGGGGATTGTACCAAAGGCCTCATAAACTAAGAAAACAATCCGATGTTTTTTTAAAGGATTTCACTAACACTGGGAGTATAGTTTAGTGGTTGAGTACTAGACTAGCATGTGTGAGAGCCTGTGTTTAATCCCCCCGGCACTATACACAAAAGCATAATAAATGAGTAAATCGGATATTCTGACTACTGTCATTTTAATTGTGAGAGAGTAAGAGTGAAAGTAAAACACCAAGAAGGAATGATAAACCCATACCATCTGAGTGGCTTAAAGGCAGCTTGAAAATAGAGAAAGTCTTAAAAGCAGGCATGGTACCACGTATCTTTAATCCCAGCATTTAGGTAGTAATGTTCTGAGTTTGAGGCCAACCTGGTCTACATAGTGAGTTCTAGACCAACCAGAGTTACAGCAGTAAGAAAGACTTTGTCTTAAAAACAAAAAATACAGTTTTAGTGGTGTTTTTTGTTTGGGGGTTTTTTGGTGGTGATGGTGGTGGTTGGTTGGTCAGTCGGTCGGTTGTTTTGGTTTGGTTTCATTTTTTGAAACAGGGTTTCTGTGTATAACTGTCATGGCTGTCCTAGAACTCTCTTTGTAGGCCAGGCTGGCCTCGAACTTATTGAGATCCTCCTGCCACTGCCTCCCAAGTGCTGGGAAAAAAGGCATGTACCTGTACCACCTGGCAGTGGTAGCATTTTTGTTGTTGTTGTTGTTGTTTGGTTGGTTTTTTTTTCTGTGTTAGAAACTGAATCCACGGCCTTTTGATACCACAAGTAGAGAGCTATTTTCTTTCTGAGTCAACTTAAAGATGAACATCTACAATTAAAAATAGAGTATCAGTTGTGTGTGCTCTATAAAAAGAATTAAACACCCTCCTTCAAATTATTTCCCAGTTTGTCTCAGATGCTACATAATGCTCTCTTCTTGTGTTTCAGTGCCAAACCTAAGTCTGAAGTGCATGTATCTGTGGCCACTCCAGTCACAGTGTCCTTGGAGACCATATCCAACCAAAATGCTGAGCAACCTACCATTGCAGTCCCACCAACTGCCCAGCAGCCTCCACCAGCCATCCCAAGCATGATTGCGGCAGCCAGTCCTCCGTCCCAGCCAGCCATTGCTCTTTCCACCATCCCAGGAGCAGTCCCTGTCACCCCACCCATCACCACCATTGCTGCTGCACCGACACCATCGACCCCCGTGGGTGGCAGTCTGTCCGCAGTTCTGGGACCTCCTGTTCCCGAGATCAAAGTAAAAGAAGAAGTTGAACCAATGGACATCACAAGGCCTGTGTCCAGTAAGTTCATTCACAGATCACTATTAGCAGTCTTGTTCCTAGTTCTCTCCTGTGGCTGTCAGCCAGGAAGCCATCTCAGGTGACCTTTCCAGTGTCTGCTGCCATCTGTCTTCCCTTCATTTCTAAGAAATGAAAGATTACTTTTGAAAAAATAGTTTTTCTATGACTTATTTTTACATCTATGTGTGTGGATTCACATGTTCCACTACACTCATGAATGTCAGAACAACTTGGGGGAGTCAGTTCTCTTCACCAGGCAGACCCCAAGGATCAGACTCAGGTCATCAGGCTTGACTTTACCTATTGACCCATCTCACAGGCCCCCTTGAAAACTAGAGACATTTTACTGCTCTTTTATTTTTAAAAAAATTTTTTTTTTGTTTTGTTTTTTGAGACAGAGTTTCTCTATAACTTTGGAGTCTGTCCTGGAACTCGCTCCGTAGACCAGGCTGGCCTCGAACTCACAGAGCTCTGCCTGCCTCTGCCTCCCAAGTGCTGAGACTAAAGGTGTCCACCACCATGCGCAGCTGCTCTTTTGCAGTTTTAATTCTGAGCTATAACCATAAGAGAAATCTCCCAATGTGTATCTTTCAATATAGCTGATTCAGGAAATACTATTTAAAGGGTTTTAAAGTGATCCTAGCTAAGTACTGTTAGTTGATAATATACCCTATCAGGTTTGATTTTATAAGATTTGTGTTTTTAAAATACTGTCTTCATAAAAATCATGATTAGTAAAATCTTAAAATTGTTTGTTATCCATTTTCCTCTTCCTCTCAATTCAGTTTCCAGTTTGTGAAAATCTGGTTACTTCTTTATTTCCTCCATCTTTATTTTACATATATATGGATGTTTTGCACACATGTATATCTGCGCACCGTGTGCTTATCTGGTGCCCTCACAGGCCAAGAGGCATCAGATCCTCTGTTATTGTTGTAAGACACCATGTGGGTGCTGGGAATTGAATCCTAGGTCCTCTGGAAGAGCCACCAGTGCTTAACCTCAACGTCAATTCTTCAGTCCTAAAACTTCAGTCACTTTGAAGGCTTTGTTTTCCAACACTCGGGAGGCAGAGGCAGGCGGATCTCTGTGAATTCGAGGCCAGCCTGGTCT
>LOEQ01003829.1:110773-123514 GCA_001685075.1 Bramus lutescens
CCTTTGGAAGAGCAGGCAATGCTCTTAACCTCTGAGCCATCTCTCCAGCTCCTAAAACTTATTTTTTGATGAAACAGTATCGGAGTTTATTAAAAAGATTTTAGCATAGTTGTAAATATCAGATTAATGGAGAGAAAGTAGCTTAGGAACCACTCGGAATGGAATTCTGAAAAGAGTGTCATGTTTAAGTGACTTTACCAAAGCTTTGTATGTATGACTTAGGAGCTGAAGTTATATCAGAAGGTTGCTAAGGAAACTAAATGATCATAGGGTGGTTCCTGGTATGCCTTCGATGGGATAACAGCTAATAAGGTAAAAACCCTTGAACCGGAGAGTTAAACTAGGTTTGGTTTGGTGTTTTAGATACAGGATCTTACTAGGTAGCTCTGGCTGTCCTGGAATTCACTGTGTAGATGAGGCTACCCTTGAACTCAGGCATGACACCACTCTCTGCAAAAAGCCATTCTCTCTAACTGCTTGATAATGAACAGGAAGGGGCACAGCATATTCAGAGGAAAATCTCGACCTGTCTGATCTAAGGGATAGATGAGGCTTCAACTTGGAGAATGGAGGGTCTGTCAGTGCTAAAGTGAACATCTAACCACATAGACAATATAGTAGATTGCTGTGTCTGAGCTTAATGTTAACCCAGAAGACGATAGAGCAAAGCTTCTCAGTTATGAGAGGCCTGAAAACAATGATGTTAGTAATTATCTAAATCTTAAGTTTAAGACAATGGAGGCACCCTTAATCCCAGCACTCAGAAGGCAAAGGCAGGAGGATCTCTGAGTTTGAGCTAGCCTGGTCTATATAGTGACTTAACAAACCAGCTAGTACTACATTGTCAGGCCCTCTTTTTTGTTTGTTTGCTTGCTTTTTGTTGTTTGGTTTGTGGTTTGGTTTTTGTTTTTTTGAGACAGGATTTGTGTAACCTTGACTGTCCTGGAACTAGCTCTGTAGACCAGAGCTGCCTGCCTTTGCCTACCAAATGCTGAGACTAAAGGTGTGCACCTTCACTGCCCATCTTAAGACCCTGTTGTTAGTTTTTTAATTTTATATATGGTTATATATAGTTGTGATACGTGTGTGTGCATACACAGAGAGAATGAATGGATATGTGGAAAAACACCAGAGAACAGGGTTTTGTTTGTTTGTTTGTGGGCTTTTGATCATTTTTGTTTTTCTTTTTTTCTTTGGTTTTTCGAGACAGGGTTTCACTGTAGTTTTAGAGCCTGTCCTGGAACTAGCTCTTGTAGACCAGGCTGGCCTCGAACTCATAGAGATCCTCCTGCCTCTGCCTCCCAAGTGCTGGGATTAAAGGCGCGTGCCACTACTGCCCAGCTGTTTTTTGTTTTTCGAAACAGGGTTTCTCTGTTGCTTTGGAACCTGTCCTGGAATTCACTTTGTAAACCAGTCTGGCCTTGAGCTCACAGAGTTGATTAAAGGTGTCCACCACCATCGCCCTGCTAAAGAACAGTTTTAAGAAGGAATCCAGGGCTGGAGAGATGGCTCCGTGGCTAAGAGCTCTGGTTATTCTTCCAGAATGACCTGGGTTCAATTCTCAGCACCCACATGGCGGTACACAGCTGTCTGTAACTCCAGTTCCAGGGGATCTGATACCTTCACACCACCGCACATAAGATATAGTTAAAATAAATTATTTTTTTAAAAAAAGAAGGGATCCAATAATGAAGTAAATTAAAAGGACAACAATGTAAAACTGTCTTTTGTTGACTATAGAATAGCAATAGTGCCTAAAAGGGAATAGTGAAGCAAGCCAAAATATAATAAGATTACACTTGCTGTTAAATGTGTGGGCAGAAGAAATTCTTCAAAGGTCAGGTGGCTCACTATCTGTAGTGAAAAAAGAACATTCAAATTAGTCTTTTAATAGTTTGTAGGTGGGGCTGGAGAGATGGCTCAGAGGTTATGAGCACTGGCTGTTCTTCCTGAAGTCCTGAGTTCAATTCCCAGCCACCACATGGTGGCTCACAGCTGTCTGTAAAGAGCTCTGAAGCCCTCTTCTGTCATGCAGGCAGAATACTGTAGAATGAATGAAGGAATGAATAGTTGGCAGGTATAAATGGCTTTGTCCTGACGATATTCTTGAGGCTATGGAGAATCAAAGAAAGGGTTTTGTTGTAGGAAATCACTTCTTAAGTTCTTGCAGCCTGGGTGGAGTGGGCCTCTCTAGCAGTGTGTCAGAGATGACTGAAGCAGTCAACCTTTGTTGGAAGAATAAGAGAGTATGTGTGGTCACAGGGAAATAAAAAGTTGAGATCTTAAGGCCACGCCTTTAATCCCAGCACTTGGGAGACAGAGCAGGCAGGCGGAATTCAGAGTTCCAGAACAGCCAGGGGCTACACAGAGAAACCTTGTCTCCAGGAAAAATAACCACTCATGGGAAGGCGAATGGGCAATAGTTTCTTGTGATGTCTAAGGTTTGCTGAGAGCCACTACTCAAAGGAAATTCCTGGAGATTTTTTGTTAAATGCTAGTGATTAAGATAGCTGTGAGGCAGTTTGCAGTTATTAGTGGTATAGGCTATGGCTGTTAGAAGTGACACAGGAAACATGTTCATGTATGATGAAAACTCAGGCGAATCTGTGTGATTGGTAAGTCCTCGCTCTGGTCCTCACTAGTTCAGACTAATGTTAGCTTTCCTGCTCTACAGACCGTTTCTCTGCACACTGTCTGGTGGATAGTAGGAAGCAGTTGTTCACAGCTCCTGCCTCAGAGTTTTTTACATGCTGTCGGGCCCAGAAGAAACCTCTGTGCTTGTTAGCCAACCAGCTGTCCTCGTAATTGTTACTCTGGAAATTGAATGAAGCCTCCCAGTGTCTGGTACTCACTGGTTTGTGTGCTTCACCCCAACAGCAGTGCCTCCTCTGGCTACCAACACTGTGTCTCCATCTCTTGCTTTGCTGGCGAGCAACCTGTCGATGCCTACAAGTGACCTACCACCTGGTGCCTCCCCAAGGAAAAAGCCTCGAAAGCAGCAGCACGTGATCTCAACAGAAGAAGGGGATATGATGGAGACAAACAGCACTGATGATGAGAAATCCACTGCCAAAAGCCTCTTGGTGAAGACAGAGAAACGAAAGTCTCCTCCCAAAGAGTATATTGGTAAGACCACTGGGGCGAATGTCTCCCAGTTCTTACCCAGTCAAGTCCATCTCAGGGCATCAGTGTCATTGCATCTCACTTACTGAAATTGAACTTTAGAATTATGTAAAATATATAATGTGCCATTTAATGTCCTCTTGTTTTCTCATGTGACTAGATGAAGAAGGAGTGAGATACGTCCCAGTGCGACCAAGACCTCCCATCACTTTGCTTCGTCACTATCGGAACCCCTGGAAAGCTGCTTACCACCACTTTCAGAGGTACAGTGACGTCCGGGTCAAAGGTTAGTTTCCTCAGAAATATCTAGTACTCATGAAATGGCATAACATGTAAGCTATTTGGTAATCACAATAAAAAGAACCACAGTTCTCTAATTTCCAACTAAAATATGTAATAGCAGTTGAATATAACAGTGGGAAATTATTTGCTCCCAGAAACCTGTGTGCTTATTGGAATCCCAGTAAAATGAATAAGGGGAAGCCTTAGTTATAATAAATTCTGTGTGTTAACAGCTCCCCAGTTATTGCGACATTAACCTCTTTGATTCCCCAGTACTCGCAGAAGAACCTGTAATTGTATTGCAGTTTGACTCAGTGGTTAAGAGCACTGGTAGCTTTTGTAGAAGACCCCAGTTCAGTTCTCAGCACCTACATGGTGGCTCACAACTAAATAATTAGATGACTCCAGTTCCAGGGAACCCAGTGCCATCTTCTGGCTTCCGTGGACACCAGGAACAGATGTGCTAAATTTTAAAAAGTAAAAATTAAAAATCGACTGCTCCAGGGTAAACGCTTGGTATTTTGTTTTGTTGTTCAACTTTAATATGACTTTTTTTAATGACTTATTTCATGTGCGTTGGTATATTGCGTGGGGAGGGGGCGATCCCCTGGAACTGAATTACAAGCAGTTGTGAGTTGCCATATGGGAATTGGACCTTTATCCTCTAGAAGAGCAGACAATGCTCCCAACCACTGAGCCATCTCTCCAGCCCACTTGCTTTTGTTGTGATTAAAGTTGTGTGCTACCACATCTGGCTTTAGAAAAAAAGAATAGACAGAATAACCTAGATTCAATCTCATAACTTGATTTTAAAAATTAATTCAAATTAAGTACAATGGGAAAATAGTAAAGATGAGAGCAGACGACAGTGAAAATGAAAACTAGAAAGAACAAATCACTGAAACAAGACCTCATAGACCCTGTCCCCCGCAGCTGCTTGCTGACAGCCTTGGTCAATCCCACTGTGCTCTTCCTGTGCTTGGACCTGGGCGGCCCTTGGGTCGGAGCTCCTTCAGGCTGCTTTCAGACACTGTGCCAAAGACAGTAGAAAACCATTGTGCTCTGAGCACTAGAGAAGTTTCATAGGATTCACATGCCGGGGCGGTCCATCTACAGAGAGATCTAACAACAAGGACTTAATCCTGAGCATACAGGGCCTGCACATTGTCCATGATAAATACTGCACCAGCACAAATGGTTCCCAGCTTTTCATCTCCACATGAAAACTGAGTAGCTGGGTGGCAAAAACAGTCTTTGGAAAAAAAATAAAAGAAGGCTTGAATATTCCTGGAGCAATTTGGGTCCAGGAACAGCAAATCCAACAAGATTACCATTGCTAACTGGATGACTCCATTGCTTTTAACTTGAGTCTATAGCCAGTAGGTCATTCTTTCTATGGCTCAGGAGAACACCCCCACCGCAACCCATCTGTGTACAGTATCCCGTAATCTCTGCTTTTACTGCAATTCTTTGGCTTCCATAGTTTCATCATTCCCCTCCAGGTCTAGGTGGATCACAGAGTTAAGTCTATGGTAATTAATAAAAACTAAAACACACATACACACAAAATCATTCTCTGGAAAAGTTTTTAGCAGAATTGAAAAGAATAAAGAGAAGGCATGAGCAAGAATGAAATGATACAAATCATGTAGCCATTCAAAGCATAGAGACCTTCAAAATATGTAATCTAGAAATGGAGCAAGACAGCTATACAGTGAACACACCTGCTGAGAAATGTCTCAGTACCAAGTATGTTGGATGCAGATTAATGGTTAATTGTATAATGTGTGCAAGGCCTTGGGTAATAACCGGACTTTATTATTTAAACACATTATTTGAACTTGTGATCCTTGTGCCTCAAACTTCCCAATATTGGGATTATAGGTGTGCACCACTGCAGGTGAACAGACAAGACATGGTGGCACATGCCTTATCCCAGGGCTCAGGAAGCTGAGAAGGATTATGACTTGGAAGGCAGCCTGGGTTGGGGATAGAGCTCAGTTGGTGGCGTACCTGCCCAGCCTTCAAGAATCCCTAGGTTAAGTTCCCAGCAGCACATAAAAGCAGGAGAGTAGTGCAAGTCTGCTATCCCAGGACTCAAGAAGTAGAGGAAAGAGGATCAAGAGTTCAAGGTTGGCCTTATTTACACAGCATTTCAAGGTCTGCTGGGGAATACTGGTGTTTTAATAATTGCCATAATGAATATAGTTTGTAAAACAGAGTAGGGGTCACCTCAACTGAAAGGACAAAGCTCTAGCAAACCCTGATTGAGAGCGCGCTCTGTCCAGCAGCTTCCCCTATGAAGTACAGTCCGGGTAGAAGGCCTACTGCAAAGTAATCAACACTAAACTCACCTTTTACAGGAACCCCTCAAGCCTAATCTCTGCCTCCCAGACTTGGTAATAACAGCATATTGATTTTATTTAGAGTTATGCTTATTTGCATATGGTATGGTAGAGGAGTACCATACTAAGGAAATAGCTAATCAGAAAGTAATGTTCCTTTGTGCTCAAGGCAAGAAACTCTACCTCTGTGCTTCCCACTTACTATATAGCTAAATCATTTCTCTCTTCTCCCACTTTAGAAATACGGTGCCCCCCCCCGAAATAAAAGAACTAGGTGTTGGTGGCACATGCCTTTAATCCCAGCACTCAGGAGGCAGAGGCAGGCAAATCTATGTGAGTTCAAGACCAGCCTGGTCTACAGAGTGAGTTCCAGAAAAGTCAGGGCTACGTAGAGAAACCCCATCTTGAAAAACCAAAAGAAAAAAGAAAAGAAAGAAAGAAATGCAGTTCCCACTTGGGAATCCTCTTAAATTATAGGTAACACCAAAAAGCTTCCAGAATTTCTGGTCCAGCTCTCCAGCTAAGCCCCACACGTAGAACAAGACTCGGCTTCCTGGACCATTTCTGCTCTGCGAGATTACCCTAGGAGCTTGCTGTCCTGCTTGCTCACCCTGTTAACAGAGTATGTCTTAAAAGCTTTCCTGTGGAACCAATGAAAATACAGAAAAGGAGCTGGTGTGATGGTGGATCTCTGTGGGTATGAAGTCATACAGAGCCACATGGTGAAACCCTGTCTCAGAAATAAAATACCGAAAGTTTTATTCATATTGTTGACCCCTATTCCCCCCTGTGTAAATGCATAAAGATGTTTGAAGAAAGACATTTTGATAAAATATCAGCACTTAAGTTGCTTGAACCCAAATGATTTTTGCTTTTATAACAAATGCAATATTTAATGGTATCTGTGTGTGGTTTCAGAGGAGAAGAAAGCTATGCTACAAGAAATAGCTAATCAGAAGGGAGTGTCCTGCCGTGCCCAAGGCTGGAAAGTCCACCTCTGTGCTGCCCAGTTGCTGCAACTGGTAAGTGCAGTTCTGTCGGTTGTTGTGTCAAAGAGGTAACCCAGTGAGTAGCTGACCCGGTGTACCATGGGCCTGGGTTTGATCCCCAGAGCTGCCTAAAGTGGTGTGAGAAAGGCACACAGGCCTGTGGTTCCACAATTAAAGCAAGTATATCTATTGCCTGGTAATTATGATTATTTATTATTTAATGGCAGCAAGTCAGAGGAGACAGCCTTTGGGAGTAGGTTCTCTCCTCCAGGTGAGTCCTAGGAGATCAAACTCAGGTCGATGCTTGGGAGCAGGTGTCTTTGCTCACTGAGCCGTCTGTCCAGGCCTGCATTTCACTTGTAAATACCTTGATCCGAAACACATGAAAGTGCTGGAGTAGAACCTGAAGTTAGAGTTGAGTACCACGTCCTGGCAGGACGTAGGGAAAGAGGGGAACTAAGTCATCTCCTGACCACTCTGCTTCTTCAAGAAGGTTCTATAGCCAAGCAGTCCCTTCACCATGGGCCACCACACAGTTTGCTTCTCACCAAGTAACAGGCTTCAGTAACCTATCATCTCCTAGTAGGATGCAAACCTGTGCCATCCTGCTTTAAGAACAGGCAGGAGTCTTCTCTGCAGAGCCTTCTTTCTGTTCCTGAGAGCAGCCTGTAGTGGCCTGTATGATGCACTGTGCCTTCTTCTGACTCGTAAATAAATATATCCATGAACATGAACTGCACCCTCTTTCATCTGTCAGTGCAGATCTTATGTGACCCACCATTCCTAGCAACCTGGGACAAAAATCTCTTCCCATCTGAGTTAAGGCAACACAGCCAGAGTATCCTCCCAAAGTGTTCCTATATTTACAGTAACAGTGATCTCAAGACCATTTTCTACTGAATATCAAAATGTGGTAATATTAAGAGTATTTGTGAGGCTGAAGTAGTAGGGATTTTGTGATAGAGACCAGCCTGAGCTACTGAGCAAGGCCTTACCTAAATGATTAAGCTGGGCAGTGGTGGCACACGCCTTCACTCCCAGCACTTGGGAGACAGAGGCAGGCGAATCTCTTTGAGTTGGAAGTCAGCCTGGTCTACAGAGTTAGTTCCAGGACAGCTAGGCCTGTTACACAGAGAAACCCTATTTCGGGGGAAGGGGGATGAAAAGGGTGAGAAGAGAGCTTGCCTAGCTAGCATACACAAAGGCTTGAATTTGATGCCCAACACTATAGAAACTGGATGTAATGGCACATATCTGTAATTCTGTGTGATCAAAAGTTCTGAGTCATGCTTGGCTACATGGTAGGTTTGAGGTCAGCCTGAGGTACATGAAACAACAGCAACAACAACAAAACCATGGTGTGGGTGGGGGCTGGAGAGATGGATCAGAGGTTAAGAGCACTGGTTCCCCTTTCAGAGGATCCAGGTTCAATTCCCAGCACCCACATGGCAGCTCACAACTGTCTGTAACTCCAGTCCCAGGGAATCTGACACCTTCACACCAATGCACATGAAATAAAGTTAAATAAGTTAGGGGGAAAAAACCCACCATTGTACTGTTGCTAGGGTTAAATTAATATAAAATCGTATTTCTGTGAAAATGATACTTATTTTTTGGGAAATTATGGATTTGGAGTAGTATTTCAAAGTTATCTTTGAAGATGGACTCTGAAGTATGTCCAACTGTAGCGTAATGTATTTATTAGGAAATTCCTCTATTGTTTGTCGGTCTGTGCAAGCAAGGTCTTTATTATCAATGCACTTAAACAGCAGTTCACAGAATGGGGAGTGACACAGAACGGGCTCTGCAGTGACAGCGTGCTCCCTCTTGTGTGTTGCAGACAAATCTAGAACATGACGTTTATGAAAGGCTTACCAACCTGCAGGAAGGGATTATCCCAAAGAAAAAAGCAGCAACCGATGATGATCTCCATCGAATAAATGAGCTAATACAGGTTTGATCAGTTCTCAACCCACTCGGTCACGAAAGCATCTTATTTAGATTGTATTTTAATTGCAACATTTCTGTTTTCCCTTTCCTTTCTCCATACCCTTCCTTCCATATACCTTTCCCCACTACAAGTGTTTTTTATACAAACTTATTTACTTCAGTGTCCATTTTCAGGAGATGCTTAACCACTTTTTAGTTTGTATATGTATTGCACACAGGGTTCACAAGATGAGTAAGACTTAAGTAATTAACTATTGATAACA
This sequence comes from Bramus lutescens, assembly GCA_001685075.1. NCBI lineage: Eukaryota > Metazoa > Chordata > Mammalia > Rodentia > Cricetidae > Bramus > Bramus lutescens. The sequence continues at coordinate 119,726 of LOEQ01003829.1, forward strand.
ATTCTCCCAACACAATAAGGACTAGCCAGCAAGAAGAATATCCACTTCCACCTTGATTTCCCTTTGTCCTTCTACCAAGTCATGCAGTATCTTTAACCATAAGGTCTTACAGATTCTAATTGAGGCCAAGAATTCCAAGGGATAGTATAGTCAACCTTGTTATCTGTGGAATGCCTCTGCCAAGTGAACAGTCCTCTAAAAGCCATTCATCCCCATGACAGCCAGGTAATGCTGTGCCTTCTGTTCCAGGGAAACATGCAGAGGTGTAAACTAGTCATGGACCAAATCAGTGAGGCCAGAGACTCTATGCTTAAGGTTTTGGATCACAAAGATCGGGTCCTGAAGCTCCTCAACAAGAACGGGACTGTCAAGAAAGTGTCAAAATTGAAGCGGAAGGAAAAGGCGTAGACCCAGAAGAATCGGACTTGGAAACAAAATTTATGAAGAATGATGATTCGGGGGGATGGGAGAGGGCTTTGGCTGCTTTCATAATGGAGCGTTGAAGTGCAGGACAGTTTTCTTCATTTACTTGAGGAAGCAGATCTGGTGGCACAGAAAGGTCAGAGCTGGACTGACACTGTGAGTCCTCCTTCCTCCAGGTTCATGCCTGTTACACCTCTGTCTTCAGCAACTCCTGATGCTCAGTGACACATATGGCCAGCTGAGTTTGCAGCCTTCCTGTCCATAGACTGTATTTATCTGGTGGATTCCTGCAGGGCCCGAACTGAGCCTGGACTGAAAGCATCCACTTGGACAATCTGTTATCTCTAGACTAAATATAAAACCTCTTCTCACTCCAGTCAGTTCTTCTGTTTGACCGTCCAGTGCCCAAATTGGCCTTCGACAGTGGTGCCACAGCACCCAGAGAGCTGCCACATCTCATAAGAAAGTGATCAGTTATCATTGTTTTCAAAAGAACCATTTCCAAGTGATGTTGTTACATTGTCTGTCCTGCCTGTGTCAGAGCTGGATTCCTATGAGGTTGAGAGCAGACAGCACTGAACTGCTCTGTGATCCTGCACTGGAGCACATCTTTGGTTGTCTGTACTTCCCTCCTGGTGTGACGCTGTTAATCACCTGTACCACGCTCTCCGAATGTTAATAAAGGATAGAAGAGGGTTTTGTAGATGAGCGGTTTGCCTCTTTCTACAAGGTATTCATTCTCTCAGATTTCTCTCAGTGTTCGCTGTGCTGCGCTCACAGTGTTCAGTCTACTGCGCTAAAGTTTTCTTCCTCACTTACCCCAGTAACCTGATGGTGTTTTCAATGGTAAAGTCCCTTGACTCTCATTTGTCTTAAAATAAGCCTGATGTAAGCCAGGCAGTGATGTAGCACACCTTTAATCCCAGGACTCGGGAGGCAGAGGCAGGTGGATCTCCATTTAAGGACAGCCTGGTCTACAGAATGAGTTCCTGGACAGCCAGCCCTACACAGAGAAAATCCTGTCTCAAATAATAATAATATAATAAAATAAGCTTAATATAACTTTGTTAAAACAAGGACTGTTGAGGCGGCAGTGCTGGCGATAGAGCCTCCTGGTACGTATACATATATATTTTTTTTAATAGGATTGTGGAGGCATGTCTAAAGTAATATGTGTGGTATGATAACCAGTCTTGATTTCTTTAATATGTGTATATATTTGTTGGTTTATTTAGGGAGGGTGGCAGGCACAATTGTGTGTGTTCATATATTTGTCCATGTATGTATAGTGTCACCTCATGTATCTTCCTGTTTCTTTCTCTTTTTTTTCCAAAACAGTATTTCTGTAGTTCTGACTGTCCTGGAACTTGCTGTCAACCAGAATGGCCTCAACTCAGGGATCTGCCTGCCTTTGCCTCCTGAGTTCTGGGATTAAAGGTGTGCATCACTATGCCGATATACATATATATCCCTAAATATAACTTGTCAAGTTCATGTAATACTAATTGTATGTTCGTTTCCAGGGCTGGTGGTTGGGCACTGGACGAGCACTTGTGTGCTGTCAGCTGGGAAGAACCCCTTCTCCCATTCTCAGCTTTAGTCAGTTGCCTACAGCTCTTTGTGTAGGGTGGAGACCTCGTGGGGTTTTCTCCATCCAATTTGACATGTTCATTGGTGTCATTCATATTCAATTCACACTTGTGGAGTCAGAATTGTATATACTATTAAAAACAAAGCCAGTTGTGATAGCTCACACTTGTGATTCCAGCATTTGGGGAATGAAACAGAAGGGTTAGGAGTTCTAGGTCACCCTCCATGACACAGTAAGTTTGAGGCCAGAAAAACTAAAAATGAAATGAATAAATATAAATAAATAAATGATTCTGCTGTGTATGGCAGTGCATGTCTGAAATGCCAGCCCCCAAGAATCAAGGCAGAAGCAATTTGAGGATGTCCTATACTGTGTAACAAAACGCTTTGAAAAACAACCAACAAAAATTTATATTTATGCCAGATGAGGTTATGCACATCTTAATCCCAGCACTGGAGAGGCAGAGGCAGGCATATCAGTGAGTTCCAAAACAGCCAGGGTTATACGGGGCTATGCAGAGAAACCCTGTCTTGAAAAATATATATAGTTACACTAATGTATTTATATAAGGAAACCAAATGTTTCCTAAGCTAAGTATATATACTTGCCTCATAAACTAGAAATTCTATGCTAGCTGTAAGAAAATTTCCTAGAGACCTTGTGCTATGTACAGTAAATATATACAAACAGGAAAAGCAATACAGGCAGGAATATCACTCAGGTATTTAAAAAAAGGAGTAAAGTTCTTGGACGCAGAGACAGTTCAGTGGTTAAGTGTTTAGTGTTCTATGGGGAATTCAAGATGGTGGCAGCTGCCAGCACTTCAGGGTTCATGGATAAGGAGTCTAAGAGAATGAAAGGGCCTTCAAGAGAAGGGAAGACGGGCTGGAGAGCCTGCAGGGTAACAACTAAGAGAAGGCAAGTCTTAGGGGAAGATGCCTTGAAAAGATGGTAGAGCAGAGGGGCACCCATGGCAGAGACAAGTGGAGCTAGTGACTTGGTGGTGGCAGGTACAGAAGCACGAGGCTGTGACTGACGAAGGAGCATGTTGTTTAGTAACTCTAGTCCTCGGGCTGTTGCCAGATCGGCCACCCCTGGCTTACCCTGCCCTGTCANTGCAGCCTACACCTCTGCTGGTCCTGGCCCGGCCATGCTGATTCTGAACAAGGCATCTGAAATGAGGACTAAGTCTCCTCAAAAGACCTCCCTGGTCGGCGCTGCTGCCTGAGGTCATACTGATGTCCGTGATTTGTGCTACTGTCACAGGCCATGTTGATGCCCATGGTCTCTGCTGCCACCAGAAGCCATGTTGATGTCCGAGCTCCATGCTGCCACTGGTGACGGGGTTGATTTCTGTAATCTGAGCTGACACCGGACGCTGTATTGAAGTCTATGCATAAACCATGCTGCTGGCTGAAACAGTGTGTGTAAAAGAGGATGCCCCCCTGACCCCAGTTGGTACAGGATAGGCCCAGACACCAAATTCTCCGCATAAAGGAGCTTTATTATCCTAGAGGGGTGGGGACTGCCTCTGGATGGAGCAGAGGCAGATAGTAAGCAGCAATAAGCAGCAAGCAGGTGTTTCTTTTGCAGGAGTGGGTTGCTAAGGAGAAAAGGCGGAGTCTCTGTTAAGGTAAGTTGGTAAACCCTGATTAGACATGTTAGCCAAATAATGAATTTTGATTGTTAGACCTTGGTGTTTTGTCTTAAGAATGAGTCAGTAGGGCTGGAGAGATGGCTCAGTGGTTAAGAGCATTGCCTGTTCTTCCAAAGGT
>LOEQ01003829.1:152117-165953 GCA_001685075.1 Bramus lutescens
CCCCGCGGCCCGGACCCAGTTGTTCTACCCGTCGCTCTGTCGTTTCCCCAACTCCCCCAGCGCCCTGTACTCTCCTGTCCCACATCCTCCTTTTCACCTTTTTCATCTGCCTGTTCTACCCCTTCCGGCTCCGGCCTCTTCTTTCCCTCATCTCATCCTTTTCTTGCTTCACTCTCCCACTTTTTCCTCTTCATTTTTCCCTCCCGCTCCATTTTCCACATCTACTTGTAGCCCCCACCCCCCTTGCCTGCTATCATCCCTTCCTCTTTAACTTTGGGTTTTATACTCCTCCTCGGAGCTGTGTGTTTTGTCCTTCATTCCTTGCCCTCATCTGACTCCTCTTTGCTCCGGGCCTATCTGCTTTCATTGCTCTCTCTTAGGATTCAGTGGGTGGGGCCTGGAGTCTGCTTTGCATAAATTCTGTAGTACTGGGGAAGGTGGAAGAGGTTGTGAAGAGATTTATGCAAGACCGAGTAAGGATGAATGGCTCCACCAACACTTACCATTTCCTCCTGGCTCAAGATGCCTTGTTCTCAGGGGCTTAGCATGTTGTCAGGTAATTTTTTTAAGACTTGGGAGTATTTTTGTATGCTCTAACCTGTGGAGAGCTCAAAGTGATAGAGAGCTGGAGAGCAAGTTTTGATCGACCTCAATGTGTTGGGGGGGTATAATGGCATTTTATTTATGTTTTAATAAATAAAGCTTGACTAAAGATCAGAATGCGGAGTTAAACCACTAGAGGCCAGGCAGTGTGGCTCACATCTTTAACCCTAACGTTCTGGAGTACACGCCTTTAATCCCAGCACTAGGGAGGTGGAGATGGGAGTGATGGGTGGGTAGAGAGAAGAATATAAGGCAGGAAAAGACAGAAGCTGACTGCAGTCTGGAGAGCAGTCCAGTCTTGGCATTCTGAGGACACGATGGCTCCTTAATCTGCTTGGTAAGGACTCAAGTGGCCTGCCTGCTTTGCTTTTCTGATCTTCAGGCAAGCTTTATCTATTAGGACACAGATAAAATATCACTATAGGGGAGTTGTGGGGGTTACTAATGTGTGTCTTATTCAAGTAGAATATAGCCTTTGATCTTCCATGGGGCTTCTGTTCCTTGTCTCATATTTAGCATTAGAAATCTTTTGAAGAAAGAAGACCCTTATTCTCCATCTGGTTTTGTTTCTGTCAAAAATTTCCCTGTTAAATTGTAAATTTTTAGCCTGGTGGTGGTGGTACAAGCTTTTCATCCCAGGACTTACCCCAGGAATCTTAAAATGTTGTGGTAAAATCTCTTGACTCTTGTCTGTCTTAAATTAAAATAAGCCTGATGTAAAGCTGGGTGTGGTATAGCACACCTTTAATCCCAACGCTGGGGGAGGTGGAGGTAGGTGGATCTCTGAGTTCCAGGCCAGCCTGGTCTACAGAATCAGAACCAGAACATCCAGGGCTACACAGAGAAACCTTGCCTCAGTAAAAAACCAAACATTTTGTAACTTCTGCAAAAACCTCTGCACTTCCAGACTTTGTTCACTGACACTTGCCTTTCCGTTTTAGGTATTGCAAGAAGGAATGGAATTGGAAAAAAGAAGATTCATGCCAGAGACAAAATAGCTTTCTTTTCCTATTGTAGCTGTTTCCTCTGGGACTGTAAACTCTCTGTATTCAGTGAGTATTACCTTGGGCGTACTTGAAGTAGAATTTTTGTTGCATTTTTTTGGTTTTGGCTTGTGTCTGGTGTAAGTGTACCTCATATTTCTCTCAGGTTCTGTGGGGTGGTCCTAATGTTGAAAATTTTATACTTTTTAAAATTACATTTACTTAGTGTGTATGTGCACATGTGTGTGGATGTCATCATGCATGTGCAGAGGTCAGAGGGATGATTCAGTTCTCTCCATGTGGTTCTAGGTGGAGATAGAACTCAGTACTTCAGGCTTGGTGGCAAGTGCCTTTACCTGCTGAGCTGTCTTGCCTGCCCTTTACTTCTTTTTATTGTGTGTGTGTATGTTTTATTTACTAATTTTTTTCAAGAAGGGTTTTCTCTGTAGCTCTGGATGCTCTAAAACTCATCCTGTGGACCAGGCTGGCCTTGAACTCACTGCCAGCCTCTGCCTCTCAAATCTCTCAAATGCTGGGATTAAAGGCGTGTGCCACTCCTACCAGCCCCCAATTATTTACTTTTAAAAACAACCAAAGAAGTATTGTATGTCGTCTGTTCCTGTCCCCATGAGCCTCCTTCCCCCCTACTCTTCCTTGGTCTTAATTATTAGGTTAATAGATTCATGGAGTTAGGAATGTAGCTAAATGGGCATCGTGTTCAACTTGTATATATTTATGTATGAGGACCTGGGTTCCATCCCTGAAACCTGTGGTGTAATCTCAGCACTTGGGAAATGAATCTGGAAGTTGGAGATTCAATGTCATCTTGGTCTGCGTAATGAGCTTGGGCAAAAACCTTAACTAATCAGAGGTTAGTGCAATTCCTGAACAGTTCTGATCCATATGGTTCAGCTACTTTGAGACCATTTTGACCTAAATCTGCTGTAGTGATATTTTATGAAATCCCATCACAAATTTGAAAATAACTGTGATACTATATGTAAATCTTGAACGTAGTTCTTGGGTAAACGTTAGTGCCCCTTTGAGTTTATTAAGGATAGCATGCTGGAGTTAAGAACAGAGCCCACGTGGAGTGCTTACCTAGCATGCTCAGGAGCTTGTACTGTACCTCCAGTGCACAACCCAAAAGCCATTCTACTGTGTCAGAAAGAAATCCCCTGTGAGGGAGACATGAGAGAAAATGTCTACATTTCATAAATTTAAAAATTAGCTGAGAAGTGGTGACTCCGCTTTTAATCCCAGCACTGGGGAGGCAGAGGCAGGTGGCTCTCTTGAGTTTGAGGCCAGCCTGGTCTACAGAGTGAGTTCCAGGACAGCCAGGGCTACACAGAGAAACCTGTTTGAAAAAAAGGAAAAGGAAAACAAAACAAAATTGAGGCCCCCAAAAATGTAACCTTGTGCTGTAGGTCACATAAAAGGGCTATGGTTGGGGTGGGGTAGGCAGGAGCAAAAACCAAAAGTATTATCTGGGAGTTATGGCACACACCTTTAATCCCAGCACTCAAGAGACTGAGACACATCTGACTGCTGTTACAGAGAAACCCTGTCTCGGGAAACAAATATTAGCCCCTGTAACTCATTTTCTTTAAACTGATACAAGAATGTAGACTTTTGTTTTGGGTTTTTTTGTTTGTTTGGTTGGTTGGTTGGTTGATTTTTTTATTGAGACATGATTTCACTATGTAGCCCTGGCTACCCTAGAGCTTGCTGTGTAGACCAGGTGACCTCTAATTTAGAAATCACCTGCCTCTTCCAAGAGAATGCTGAGGGTAAAGGTGTGTGCCACTAAGCCCAGTGGGGTTTTATGTCCTTGTTTGTGAGACGAGGTCTCTGTATAGCCTAGGCTGGCCTGCTTGTGGCCATCCTACTTCGTACTCATGTCCATTCCCTCTGCAGTGCTGGGGTTACAGTTGAGCCATATGCCTGCCTCCATCTCTGAGCGTTTTGTTCTTTGTTGTTCTATCTGAAATATTTTTAAATAGATAGCAAAAGTAATTGCACTGGTTTGTATTTTGTGAGGAACTTGTTCATGTATCATATACTCTGTTTATATGTGGTTGAGTGTCCATGAGCACTCACTCCCTGTGTAGTTGTGTGTGTACAGGAACAATCCTGTCTCTTGCCTCTCTCTCCTGAGTTTTGGGATAACAGGCATGTACCACCACTTTCACACTTGACTATTTTAAAAACAGAAATAATTGGAATGGTTACCAGAATGTAGCATCTCTCATCTGACTCTTTCCTGGAACAGCACCATAAATAGGCCGGGGTTTCAGCTCAGGCACCACATCAGTACTCAGTATAAAATTATTACATTGAATTTCACTTGACCTCTTCAGTGTCTCAAGAAAACCACAGCCTAGTCCTATCTGAGGAAGGTTTATTTGATGGCACATCTGGACACTAAATGGAAACAGCTTTTGTGCACCTTCCAATTTTTTATAAGGTCATGTCCTCTGAGAAGCTATTGTAAGGATTGTCTTCAGAGATAAATAGAAGTTTTTGTACTTCTAGACATTTAACTATGATTGCTATTTGAAATAGAACCCTTTGACAAAATCTTTAGCATTCCATATATATCCAGATGTTTGTGATAATAACATACTTAACAAATATCTTTTTAATGTTCTGAATGTTTTAATTATTTAAAGCATTAAACATTTAATATAGTGTTTTAATGTTTTTGGTGTGTTTCTACAAAGTTACATGAGTAAAATAATATCAGTATTCATTCTTTTGTTTTTTTGGAGGGGGGCACAGTATCTTTTAATGTCATTGGCTTGTGTGTATCTCTATGTAAATCAGGCCAGCCTTGATTAGAGATCTTTCTTCCTCTTCCTCCTGAGTGCTAGGATTAAAGTGCACTACTTACAACTGGCTTCATTGTTTTTTGAGTCAGGGTCTCACTTTGTAACTCTTGATTGGCTTCAAGTTCTTTCTGCTTCTTCCTTAGTGCTGGAAGGCCTCCAGTGTTCTTTATGGTTTCTGCCATCACAGAAAGAACCATGAATGATTTATTAGAGGCCATTACTTTATCAAGGTCTTTTAGACTATAGGGAATCTGTTATAGTATTGTATTAATAGGTAGTTAATGTGCCCGAGGACTGCCAGGTTCCTTTCATGTCTTCCTATCAAATAGCCCTATGTGAGTGACTAGGTGTGGTGGCACACAACTTTATCCCAGCACTCAGGCAGAGCAAGGGCGGCTCTCTTGAGTTCAAGACCAAATCTGATAGCATCCTATATAAAAAGGACTTGAAAGAAGGAAGCTTTTGCTTTTTGCCTGTTTGTCCCATTTTCACTGCAAGTTTCCTATCCATTTGCTGAGGCTTTCCTTCCTGGTATTTGAATCCACCGGATTCCAATATAGACTGAACACCAACAGCTCTCAAGGAATTCCCCAGAACCCTATAACAGATTGAGACTGCTGAGATCCAGTCTCATAGACTGAATGATCAAATTCTTGGTCTTTCTGTTAAGACATTGTTGGACTACCCAGACCAAAGCCTATAATCTACTCTATTGAATTATATATATGTATGACTGGCCTCAAATTCAGATCTGCCTGCCTCTTCATCGTGAGTGCTGGGAGTAAAGGTGTGTGCCACCATGCCAACCATTGAGAATAATCTATAGTGAGTTCCAGGACACGGCTATGTAGAGAGACCTGTCTAAACAAATAGCCCAGTGTCGTGGCAGCTTTCACAAAAATGTTAATGCTTGCCTAAGTTTGCAGTCAGACTTTGGAATTTGAGCCAGAGTTGGCAGCTAGATTGTTATCTCAAAGCCAAAGTTCTGTCCTTAGAAGGTGGGGGCGTCTCTGGTTGTCTTTGAAATGGGCTTTGGAAAGAGACACACAGGGAGAAGGAAAGCTATTTTGCTTGACCAGCTATGTCAGTTATGGCGGCCTCACATGTNTGTTTTTTTTTTTTATCTTGCTGGTTTATGACACCAATATTTGGTTGGCTTTCTGTGTTCTACTCATCTATATATATATACATAGGTCTTTGGAGTCTAGGAGATGGTGTCAGATCCTCTTGGAACTGGATGGAGTTACAGGCAGTTGTAAGCTGCCTGATGTGGGTTCTGGGAACAGAACACCGAAGAACCCAGGTCCTTTGCAAGAGCAGCAAGTGCTCTTGAACACCAGCCTCATGTTCTTGTCCTAATACTGGCCTTGATACTAAATTATGAACATTGGCAATCTATGAGAAATTACATTCCTGCAACCATAAATTGCCACCCAGGCAGACAAATAACTAAAAGTCCCATGGTCATTTAAAACATTTTATTTCTGGCTGTTTGTATTTGAGATGGGTTTCTATGTGTAGCTCTGGCTATCCTGGAACTCATCTGTAAACCGGGTTGTCAAACTTGAAGAGATCCACTTTTCTCTGCCTCCTAATGCTGGGATTAAAGGCGCATGCCACCATACTCGGCTTTACATCAGGCTTATTTTAATTTAACACAAACAAGTGCCAAGAAACTTTACTACTGAAAACATCTTTAGATTACTAGGATAAGTGGTGGAACTAAAGACATGCCCTCACCGCAAGGCTAGACCTGTGTTCTTTTGTTTGTTTTTTCTTTAGTTTTTTTTTTTTTGAAACAGGGTTTCTCTCCGTATCCTTGGCTGTCCTGGAACTAGCTTTGTAGACCAGGCTGGCTCCAAAGTCACAGAGATCTACCGCCTCTGCCTCCCAGAGTGCTGGGATTAAAGGTGTGTGCCACCATGCCTGCCTGGACCTGTGTTCTTAATTGCTGGGCCATTTCTGCAGCCCCTGTTTAGGAGGATTTTTGAGGCAAGACCAATGGGATACTGGAACTGAAGGCATGTGCCATCAATGCCCAGCTAAAGCATTTTTTTTTTAAGTCCAATTGTATAATCTGCTCAAAGTAAGCCTTTGAATCATCTCATGTTAGCTGACTGCTGTGGCCAAGATCAGGACAGAGTAGTCACTGCTATACAGTGGATGTGTCAGTTTTCAAGATCAGTTGGACCAAGGTGAGAATTTATGTGATAATTAGCCTAATTTTTAAAGTGTCCAAATGATGCCCATTTTGTTTTGTCTGTGTAAGCACAGCAGGTTTGAGCATGTGTGGTATCAGGAGATGTGATCTTTGAAGCTATGCTGGGAGGCTAGCAAGTTCTGCTTGTCTCCATGTCCCCACCTATACTGGGGTTACAGGCACCCCACCACCATACTCAGTGTGTGTGTGTTTTCTTTTGTTGTTTTGTTTTGTTTTTTTCAAGACAGGGTTTCTCTGTAGTTTTAGAGCTTGTCCAGGCAGACCTTGAACTCACAGATCCACCAGCCTCTGCCTCCTGAGTGTTGGGATTAAAGGCGTGTGCTACTACTGCCATGCATATGTGTGTAAATTCTAATGTGAGTGCTAAATGTAAAGGTGCTGGATTTGTTGTGCTTGTGTGTGTAGCAGTCAGTTTACTGAAGCATCTTTTCCAGTCTACAGTTTGATTTGAAGCATGGCCCCACTATGTAGCCCTGATTCCTGGGACTCAGACCACACTGCCCCGAACTTGTAGAGATCTGCTTGCTTCTGCTTTAAAGGCATGTACCACCACGCCTGAGGCGTACTTGTGTGTGTGTATCTGTTTTGTTTTGTTTTGTTTTGTTTTTTGCTTTTAAAAAAGTTTAGGGTTTGGGGAGATAACTCAAGCATGTAAATGTGTATATTCCTCTGAGGATCCTAAGCTCAGTTCCCCAGTTGGGTGTAAATCAGTATTTTTTATACTCTGAAGAAGAAAGCATACCCATTAGACATGGAAGCTGAGGCCTCAGCAGCCTGCAAGGGAAAGGACTGGGTCCTTGAACATTGAGAGTAAGCCTTAACTATTTGACATTTGCAAGGCTAAGTAATCTTGAGATCTGAGATTATTTTTATTAATTCCTGAGGCCATAAATTGCCTACTACTACTACTTTCCTTAGCTTCGTGTTGAAGCGTGGGCAGTGTCTCCATCTGGTGGATTTCAGTGTTAACTACTGTGTTCATGTTGATTGTGGAGGCCGTGTAGGAAAAGATTACTGCTGCAGATTCTTGAACTTGGTCCAGGAACTTTGCATAGCACCAGCCAAGGCCTCTGTGGGTCACAGTGTTACATGCTTTGATCAAGGGAAAGTTTCTGTGCCCAAAGTCACAAACTGAAGACACAGCCATGGTAGGCTTGGGAAGGAAAACAGATTCACACAGTTTTAGAAGAGGTAGTAGAACATATCGTTTAAAGGATTTGTTATGGGGGTTTCTTTTGTTTTTGTGATACTAGTAATAGACTCTGCAGTTCCTCTATTACTCTTAAGTTGTACTTAGAATCCCTAACAAAGGTTCAGGAATGCTGATGTCTCTTGATTGTTGTGGACTCTTGAGGAGGTGCCTGCTGTGGTGTGGGGTATGCTTAGAATTACATTATAAAGGGAAGATGTTTTGTTTTGTGTCTGTGTGTAGGGGTTGTTAGTGCTTTTTAAAGTGTGTGTCTTAGTTACTGTTCTGTTGTCTTTTTTTGTAGGGAGGAAGGGAAGGAGGTTTTGATAGGGTTTCTGTGTAACTGTGCTGTCTGTCCTAGAACTCGCTTTATAGACCATGCTAGCCTTGAACTCAGAGATTCACCTGCCTCTGCCTCTTGAGTGATGGGATTAAAGGTATGCACCAAAGGCAACTCTTAGTATTTGACTGCGGGCTTGCTTGTAGTTTTAGAGGTTTAATCCAAGGTGATCATGGTGCAGGAAATCAGGCATGGAATAGGAACAGTAGCTCAGAGTTTTACATCTTGATTCATAGGCAGGAGGCAGAAAGAGAAAGACTTTTGAAACCTTAAAAGTCTACCTCTCCACACACCTCTGCAGTGACATACTTCCTCCAACACAGCCACACCTCCTAATCCCTCCCAAACAGTTCCACTAACTGGGAGCCTATGGGGCCATTCTCATTCAAACCACCACAGTGTGTTGTGTGTCATATGTATGCAGGCACCTTCAAAAACTAGAAGAGGGGTTAGAGGTACTGGAGTTGAATTTACAGCAGGTTGTAGGCCACCTGGTGTGAGTGCTAGAAACCAAACTTGCATCCTATGGAAGAACAGCCAGTGCTATTAACTATTGAGTTATCCCTACAGTCCCTAAAGAGAAAGTTTTGATACAGTTTTTATGAGAATCCACAAGTCTGTTAAAGGGTCTCAATAATTGATTTGGGTATAGGATAGGGACAAGCACTCACAGATACAGAGCCAATTAGATTCCACCACTGATCCAGCTGCCTTCATCCAGTTGTTCTGCCCGGGGTGAAGAGCGCCAACCGCAAACTTCCTCTCCACCTGCTTCACTCCAGCTACCCAAGAGAGCAAGAGAGAGTGCCACCTTCTCCATCAGTACATAAGCTGTCCTGTAAGCAGATAAGACCATGTCCTAAGACTTGCTTCCCCCAAAAGTCATTGGCTAAATGGATCGAAATCCCACCACATTTCTCCCTTTTGTTTCCTAAATAAGAAGGTTCTAATTCTAACAATTATTTACAATAAGAATAACTATCAAGTATTGTGCAGAAGAAAAGGTTATAACATAAACAAAAATGAAACTACAACCAACAAGAACAATATCAAGCAGGAAACACATACTAAATGTCCAGGCCATATTTAATTGGCAAATTATAGAGATTATTTCAATAGCTGTCATCCTGGGAAGTCTAAGTCTTGTACCTAATATGCCCTAGCTAAGATATGAGAGGATAGTAACCAACTGTCTAGGCTTCAACCCCATTAAAGACCTGAGAAGGAAAATAGTATTACCTTAGTAAGCAGGAAGTGCAAGCGAGTGATTTCCAAAAGATGCAAGGGAAGACAACAGCTGACTACCAGGACTGATACCCAAAGTCTCTCTGCAACGTTAGGGCAACCAACTTTGACTTTAGGCCTAGAATATCTGACAGACCATTTCAGAAGCAGGAAAATTGTTAGTGTTGTTTGTATTGATGTTGATAATAGTTGGTGGCTGAGATGTTTTCTATCAGTACCATGGTTCATTTTACATTTTTTACTTTTATTGTAATTAATGTTTGCTTTATTTCGGCAGATACATAAAGCATTAGATTCCTTCAAAATTGTTCAGTAAGAGGGGAGTAAGCAGTACATTTTAAACTTAAGTGAAATAAACTGATTGTATGGAGGCATATGCCTATAATTCTAGCATGGGAGGATCAGGTAAGAGGATCAGGAGTTCAAGACTAGATTGGGCAATATAAAACCTTGCATAAAAAAATAACCCAGACACAGAAAGACAGTTATCACATGTACTCACTCATAGGTGGTTCTTAAACAAAAAGCAGAGAAAGTCAGCCTACACACCACAATCCCAGAGAACTTAGACAACAARGAGGACACTAAGAGACTTACATAGATCTAATCTACATAGGAAGTAGAAAGGAGAAAAAGACAAGTTCTCCTGAGTAAATTGGGAGCATGGGGACCTTGGGCAGGATTGAAAGGGGGGAGGCAGGGAGGGGAGCAGAGAAATGTAGAGCTCAATAAATAATAAGACAAAACAATAGAACAGTGACTAAGACACTACTCATTTTTATTTTATGTTTTTGTTTTGTTGAGACAGGGTCTCACTATATAGCTTTAGCTAGCCTCAAACTCAGATCTGCCTGCCTCTGCTTCCTAGGTGCTGAGATTAAAGGCATGAACCACCATGCCCAGACTTAAAAACCTCTTCTTAATGAAATAGTTCATAGGTATGAAGTGCTTAAGAGCAGACAAATTGACAATTAGCCAACCTTTAAGGCAAAAATTACCCAGGGAGTGCTTGGGACTTTATTGTCATTTTTAATGTTAGACAGTATCTCTTGCTGAACATGGAGCTAACTGATTGGCCATGACTGGCTGGTCACTGAACTTACAAACCTCCTATGTGCCACGTACTCCAATGTTTGGCCTTTTTCTTTATCTCTCTCTTTTGTTTTTCTTCTTTGAGACAGGGTTTCTCTATGAAACAGTCCTGGCTGGCTATCCTGGAACTCACTTTGTAGACCAGGCTGGCCTCAGACTCACAGAGATCCACCTGACACTGCCTCCGAAGTGCTGGAAGTAAAGGCATGTGCCACCACTACCCAGTTCTTGGCTTTTATCATGGGAGATGGAAATATGAATTCGGGTTCTCATGCTTGTGTGGTAAACACTTTACTAACAGTAAGTTGTCTTCACAACACTCTTTAATATGTTTATTATGTGTATGGGAGTTTTTCCTGCATGTATATCTGTACCACATGTATGCAGAGCCTATTAAGGCCAGAAGATGGCATTGGATCCCTGAAATGGAATTTTGGATGGTTGTGATTATCTGTAGATAATCCCACTATTTCATCTGCCATGTATTTTATGCCAAGTAGAGTACAGTGAGAACTCAGCATAGTGGCATCTATTGTAGGCTAGGACAAGCATGGCAGTAAGAAGAAAAGGCTTAAAATTGCCCAGATTATGGTTGAGGTATGTTAGCTTTGAGCCATTTTCTATTCCCCGTTTGTTGACAAATTTTCTAAACTGTTTTTAGTATGTCCTATGTGTTTTCTTATGTTCTTAGAAAAGAAAATAAATCTAGTGGGTATTATTGGCTATTAAATGAGCTGGGTAGTGATAGCACAAGCCTTTCTATCTTGCTGAGTAATGTTTCTTTATAGTAAAGGCTTGTCTATGTATGTATGTATGTATGTATGTATGTATGTATGTATGTATGTATGTATGTATGTATGTATGTATGTATGTATGTTATTTAAGACAAGATCTCACTATGTAGCTCTGGCTGTCCTGTAATTCATTCTGTAGACCAGGCTAGCCTCAAACTCCAAAGAGATAGGCCTGTTTGTGCCCTCGCCTCCCAGGTACTAGAATTAGAGACTTGCATCACCATGCCTAACTTGTAAAGAGGGTGTTAAAATGTCTTCAATCAGGTGCACTCTGTTCCTGCCCTTTGGCCTTGATGGTATGTATCTTGGCATAGAAGGGCAGCTTATTGCCTGCTTCTCTCCATGGTGGCTATAAACTATAGAAACCTTTTAGGTTTCTGGGTTAGAACTTGGGGCTTCTGACCCCCCCTTCTTCTTGACTATGTTACCTGGAGGTCCTCCCCCCAATTTCTTCATGAGGGATATATTTTCCCCCCCAATTTCTTCATGAGGGGGATATTATGTGTGTCAAGGTCAGATTTGACTTGCTGTAGTCATTTCGGTCCTTCTACCATGTGAGTCATAGGGATCAAACACAGGTCATGAGGATTGACAGCAAAAGCCTTCACCCATTGAGCCATCTTACCAGTCTTTGACAGCTTTTAACTGATTTCATGCAAATACTAGTTTTTGTTCTTTTTTTGAATCATTCCAACCTGTACTTAATCTGTTCTCTTTTGGGTTAGGGTTCTGCAGCATTCCAGATCGCGAACACCAAATCAGGATGGGAAAAAGACGTTGTGTTCCTCCCCTTGAGCCCAAGTTGGCAGCAGGCTGTTGTGGGGTCAAGAAGCCCAAACTATCTGGAAGTGGAACACACAGTCACGGGAACCAGTCCACAACTGTTCCTGGATCTAGTTCAGGACCTCTTCAAAACCACCAGCATGTGGACAGCAGCAGTGGTCGGGAAAATGGATCGGACTTAACTCTGGGACCTGGAAACTCTCCTATCACACGAATGAATCCTGCATCTGGAGCCCTGAGCCCCCTTCCCCGGCCCAATGGAACTGCCAATACCACTAAGAATCTGGTTGTAACTGCAGAAATGTGCTGCTACTGCTTTGATGTACTCTACTGTCACCTCTATGGCTTCCCACAGCCACGACTTCCTAGATTCACCAACGACCCCTAGTGAGTAAATTAGGCATGGGACAATGGAGGGGCATGTTAACATTTCTGATTTTACTCTTAACAGGGACTGTCTACAGGGTTATGGGAACCTTAGACATTTTTGTTGGTGGTGCTTCACATGACTTAGGGTAGGAAGAGAAGTCACACTATCACATCACTGGAGACTTCAGTAGTGTTGAAGTCCAAGGGAATGTGTCTGATGGCCAAGCTTGGAGACTAGGGGTTCTCATTGGGAGCTGATGCTTTTAACAAAGATTCTTTTGGTGGTTCTAACATGTCTAAAGGTATCCTTTCATGCATGTGTGTATACGTGCATGTGCATGCACTGGGGGAGGGGCGGGCATGTGTTTGTATAGTGGAGGCTCAAGGTTGATGTTGGGAAGTCCTCTTCAAGTGTTCTACTTTGTTTCATTGTGTCAGGGTTGATCTCAGTCTAACCCAGACTGGTGGATATGGCTAGTCTCAACTAGCCAGCTTGGCCAGGGATCTACTATCTCCACCTTCTGAAGCCAGAATTACAGGTGGGCCACCACACCCACTGGCATTTATGTGGGTTCTGAGGATCTAAATTCTAGTCCTCACAGTTGTACAGCACAGCTCTTCAGACCACTGAGCCATTTCCAGTGTGTTTAAGCAATACAAGATAAAATGAAGAAAGGCAATGCCAATGTTTTCTTCCTCAAAATTGGAGGCAGCTCTGCAGCAGCCTTTTTTTGTTTTTTGTTGTTCAAGACAGGGTTTCTCTATGTAGCTTTGGAACCTGTCCTGGAACTCTAGACCAGACTGGTCTCAAACTCAGAGATCCACTTGCCTCTGCCACCTGAGCACTAGGATTAAAGGTATGCACCATTACCACCAGGCTGCACTAGCTTTAAAAAACCTTTTAATCCCAGTGCTTGGGAAACAAAGGCAGATCTGGTCTATGGAGTGAGTTCCAGAACAGCCAGGGCTACACAGAGAAACCCTGTCTCGAAAAAAACAAAAGAAAAAGCAAAGCACTTCTGATTTTGGATATGTGTTTTCAGGGATGCTTCTTTGGCATTCATGAATATCCCCCTGTTGTTGGTGCTGTGCTGACTTTTGTTTTTGTTGTTTTTCTTTTGGTTGCTAAGGATTTGAGTTTGGGGCATCATACCTTCTGAACATGTGTTCTACCACTGTATTATGCCCTTCACTCAGACCTTTTATTTGTAACGGTATCTTCTTTCGTTTGTTTTCTGAGACAGGATTTCTCTGTGTAACTGCTTTGGCTGTCCTGGAACTCATTTTATAGACCAGGCTGACATTGAACTCACAGAGATCCCAACTGCCTCTGCCTCCCAAGAGCTGGGATTAAAGGCATGCATCATCACCGCCCATTTTTTTCTT
>LOEQ01003829.1:165998-181377 GCA_001685075.1 Bramus lutescens
GCTGAGTTTCGCAGACCCCTGAACAAAGTTGGGGAGTAGAAAGAAAAGGTCCTTGCTTTGGGAGACTCATTTGAGTTGGCAAACCATGTACATACACAGAATTAACTATAGTATAAGGAAAGTTACCCTGAATGAGTTTTGGAAGGAAAATGTGTTAACTTTTCAGGAAATTGTTTTGTTTTGTGTTGAGACAGGGTCTCAATATGTAGCCCTGGCTGTTATGGGACTCACTATGTAGACCAGGCTGGTTTCGAACTCACAGACATCTGCTTGCCTCTGCCTCCCGAGTGCTGGGGTTAAAGGTGTGTGCCACCACATCTGTGGGGTGCTGGAATATGCAGCAAAGAGTAACACACTCTATTTTAAACAATGAGGAAGATAAACACCAGTACCTAAGGTTGTCCTTTGACCTCCACATGCATACCTTGGCACGTGTGCACCTGCACTACATGCAGGAACATAGGGTTTCTTTTTCTCCCTTAAGAAAACTTTAAGCCAGATGGGGGAGCTGGAGAATTGACTCAGTGGTTAAGAGCACTAACCTGGTTTCAATTCCTAGCACCCACATAACAGTGCACAACTGTTTTAGGGGATCTGACACTCAACACACATGTAGGGCGAAACACCAGTGAACATAAAATAAGAATAAATTATTTAAAAAAACAAAGCAAAAACAAAAAAACAGACACACACCTCTAATTCCAGCAGAGGCAGTAGGATCTTTGAATTTGAGGCCAACTAGGGCTATGTAGTGATAACCTGTCTCAGAGATGGGGGTGGAGGGGTCTAGGTAACTTTGTGTTTACTTTGCCATTGAGAAGTGACTAACTCGAATCTAAAAGGTAGGGGCATTAGGAATGTGGAGGGATTTCAGGAAGGAGGGACAACTCTAACTGTCATCCATCAGATACAGCCAATGAAATGTGACTTTGGCCTAAGCAGAAATGGGAATTTCTGTTAATATAAAGCTTTCTTGAAGTTGTTTCTCTCTTCTGAAAGTCTATGGGCAGGAACTCCTTGTAGTTTGTCAGTAGTTAAATTGTGGAAACAATGAAGTCTTGCAGAAAATGCTTGTAGCTAAGGGGAGTGAGGTATGGGCAAGGTATATCATCATGAATGATGGAACTGAGCAATATGAAACTCACTGAAGCAGAGTAAAAGGGGAGGATAATGGAAAAATTCGAAAGAGGAGAACTTGCTTAGTGTTGTAGAGCAAGCACATAATTCTAGCACTTTGTGAGTGGAGGCAAGGATAGCTCAAATTCAGGCCCACATGGGCAACTTAGAGTGGCACAGATTCTAGAAAAGTAAACAGGAAAAGTTGAGTTCAAGACAAGGAAGAGGAAAGAGCTTAGACATGTGGCATCTGGGTGAAGGGAAGTTGTAAGGACAGAGCAGAGGAAAGGCTGCACATGCACAGAGCAGCTCCTATTTATCATGGTAATGGGCATGGTTTCAATCAGGGCTGAGCAACTTCTAGAAAGTCAGAGTTCTTCAGGTAGCTTCAGGTAGACAATTGAGTAAATCCTTTGCAATAACAGAAATGAATATAAATATATTCATAATTAATTTAGGGCTGGCAAATATTTAATGTTTTGCTTTTTTTTAGTCCTCTCTTTGTGACCTGGAAGACAGGGCGAGACAAGCGGCTTCGTGGCTGCATTGGGACCTTCTCAGCCATGAATCTTCATTCAGGACTCAGGGAATACACGCTAACCAGGTAATGATACAAGATTAGACAATACTCATAAATTAACTAGAATTGGAAATAGCTGTCTAGTCTTATTTCTTCAAAATGTTTGGTAGAGTTTGAGCAGTCCCTTTTTGAGGCTGCTTGTTTGTTCCCGGCTGCTCAGAACATTAACCATACAGAAACTATATATTATTTACAACACTGCTTGGCCAATGACTCTAGCGTATTCCTAGCAAGATCTTACATCTTAAACTAACCCATTTTTATTTTATTTTACCATGAGGGTTGTGGCATGGTTCCCACTGGCAGCTTGCATCTTTTTCCTCTGGCAGCTACATGGCTTCTCCCTGACTCCTACTCTCTCCCAGCATTCAATGTAGTTTTCCCGCCTAGCTCTATTCTGCCCTATCACAGGCCAAAGCAGTTTCTTTATTCATTAACCAATAAAAGCAGCACATATACAGAAGGACTTCCCACATCACCCTTTTTGTAGTCAAGAAATGTAAGGACTATCATCTGATGACTGGAAAGACAGTTAATACTGACAATAGTGTTAGGTGCTAGGAGATGCTGTCAGAAGATCTTGGGGACTCAGCTTGTGGGCTATATGGCATGCAGTGTTGTCTCCTAACTGGAAGTAGCCTCACTTGCATTTTCTGTCCCCTCTAGTGCACTTAAGGACAGCCGATTTCCCCCCCTGACCCGAGAGGAGCTGCCCAAACTTTTCTGTTCTGTCTCCCTCCTTACTAACTTTGAAGATGCCAGTGATTACCTGGACTGGGAGGTGAGAACAGCTGCATTTGGATCTCTGCATCTCTCGTTGCATTTGGGTTCGGGTTAGTACATGGTAATGTATCTCCTTTATTGAGAGAGGGTCTAAAAATGTGAAAGTGACAGAAAAGGTGACAGAAATTTATCTACTAGAAATAGAAAAATGGAAAATCAGTACTCTCTACTATTAGCCAGGCATGGTAACACATGCTTTTAATCCAAGCACTAAAGTAGATCTCTGAGTTTAAGACCAGCCAGGAATACACAGTGAGACACTTCCTGCCTCCAATCCCAGACAAAAAACCTCTCTGCTACTTCTTCCCAGCCCACTCTGTTCTAGATTCAATAAGATTCATATGCTCCTTCTCGTATATCTAGTTAAATTATGAGATAACAAAATACCCCAGGTGCCTCTTGATGCTCCCCTGGAGAGAAGTTTTTATTAGGAATCAGATATAAACCTGTTCATGGTGGCCCATTGCCTATAATACTAACAAATCAGGAGGTAGAAGGAGCAGGGTTGCAAGTTCCAGACCACTTTGGGCTATATATAGTAAGACAATTAAAAAAAAAAATTCAAAGGGAACCAATTTGAAGAACCACGAACTTATATAGAAACAGTTTGACATGTTCATGTAGTGAAATTAGGCTAGAAGTCCTATTTGGGACTGGAGTGATAGTTGAGTGGTTAAGAGCACTGACTGATGTGCCAGAGGACCTAGGTTCAATTCTCAGCACCCACAAGGCAGGTCAAGTCACAACTGTAACTCTAAGATCTAACTCTCTCACACAGACTTATGAGCAGTCAAAACACCAATGCACATAAAATAAAGATAGATTAATTCAAACTATTGGTTTTCCTATTTCAAGAACTTATTTCTGCAAGCTTCATATTCTCAGGTGGAACTACACATACATTTTACCTTTTCCTAAAACACCTTTGATATCTGTACTTAATTAATTAGTCAGATGAGCAATGGTGGGGCATGCTTTTAATCCCAGGGGAGGCAGAAGCAGGGGGATCTCTGAGTTTGAGGCCAGCCTGGTCTACAGAGCAAGTTCCAGGACAGCCAGTCTACACAGAGAAACCCTGTCTCTGAAAAACACCAAAATTCCTTTTCCCAGATCTGGGTCAAGCAGCTCAGGAGACTATGTTGATTCATATGTGGGTGTTTGAAGTGTTGTTAGAATCAGAAAATGCCATATACTTGGTTATATTTTCTTGTAGGTAGGGGTCCATGGGATTCGGATTGAATTCATCAATGAAAAAGGCATCAAACGCACAGCCACATATTTACCTGAGGTTGCTAAGGAACAAGGTGAGTTGGACACTTAGAGAACTGTACTACTCACAGCTATGCCAGTTGAAAGGGCAGGAGAGAGAAGTGTTCAGCTCAACTGCCACATGTACACCAAGTATAAATGCCTTTCTTCCTCTAAATTCCTGTCAGATTCCTGTAGAGAACAAAGGCAAACTACCATAGGTGCTAGAAACTGGAGGGGAAAGGGGAAACTAACTTTCTTGCTTGTGGTTTCAGATGTTTCCTTCCAATGAATAATAGATCTATTTCTTTGCCCCCTTAAGCTTCAGGGATTATCAGAGCAACTAGCTTGACCATGTTTTATCTTTTGTTATAAAGGAAAGTTCTATTCTTTTACCTGTGAAATCTGTACATGGTATTATATTTGGATAAGGATAAACATCTTACCTATGTCTTTTAAAGAGCATATGTCTTTAATCCCAGCACTTGGAAGGCAGAGACAGGTGGATTTCTCTGAAACCAAGGCCAGCCTGATCTATGTAGGTAGGATTGGCAGACCAGGTAGGGCTGCATAGAAAGACTCCAACAAATTATATATAAAAGCTCAGTAGTTAGTGAGTTCTTATAATGGGGACAGTACAGGTAGGAAGTGGGTTGGGCACATTGTCTCTTTGAAAGGGTATCTAGAATTCCTTTAATTGTTTCTTGTACTTTCTGTGATATGTAACCCCATTTTCTTTCTTTCTTGGAATTAGTCTGGTTTTGAAAATAATATGTGAAACACAGTAATTGTTGGGTGTGAACCTGGAATAGAGAAAAATATCCAGTTAAGTATATTAATGAACTACTTATGTGGAAAGCGATCACCTTGTTGGTTTTCATTGTGGTTGTGTTAAACTTGTCTAAAAAGCAATGTGTATGTAGCATAAAGAATATGAATTTCTTAAGACAGTTTGGTCAAGTCATAAGTCTAACATGCTCCTGTTTAAAGAACACCAAACATAGTTTTTAGTAGTTGGATGTCAATTATAGCTCACTTAAATAATCAAATTGTTTCTTCCATTTTAAAGTTGAGAAAAATCAAAATTGGGAGCTTCTCCTTTGGTAATTGGAAGGGGGGGTTCTACTTGATGTACTTTATTTTACTAGTTTGAAATGTGTAAGATTGAAGGGCTGGAGAGATGGCTCAGTGTCAAAAATGTGTACTGCTCTTGCAGAGGTTCTCAGCAGTCACCTTGGGTAGCTCATAACTGCCATTAACTCTGGCTCCAGGAGCACCTGTATTTATGTGTTTATGTGCACATATCCACATACAGGCACAAACAGAGACATACAGTAAGATTGAGTTAGGTGGATTGGTACACTCAAAACCTGACACACAAGAGGCTCAAGTAAAAGGATTGCCTTTTGAGTTTGAGCCTAAGTTGGGGCATATACATAACAAGACCAAGCATTAAAAAAAAACAGTAACAAGGAGAAAATCAACAATAAAGGTGAAGAAATAGTAATGAGAGAATCAACAATACAGAGGTGAAGAAATAGTAACGAGGAAGAGAATCAACAATGCAGTGAAGAACTTCTGTCTTCACTAAGGTAGTTTCCTTATTGGTATCAGTTCTCTGTCCTACCCATCAACTTGAAGAAAGGCTGCCCAAGGCAGTAAAAGCCACATAATTTAAATTCCCTTCTTGGACTGGAGAAAAACCAAAGGAGTGCGTGGTTACTACTCTTCCAGAGAACAGAATTTCATTTCCTAGTACCTATGTCTGCCTGCAACTTCAGCTCCAAACTTCTGGCCTCTGGGGCATCTGCACTTAGGTGCGCGCGCGCGCACACACACACACACACACACACAATTTTAAATTTATAAATTCTATAGTGACACATGTCTAGTCCCATCTGCTCAGTGGGGCTGTTGAGATGGCTCAGTGGTTATGAACATTGACTTTCCAGAGGACCCAGTTTAAATTTCCAACACCCACATGACACACTGTCCATAACTCCAGTTCCAGGGAATCTGGCACCCTCACATAGACATAAATACAGCCAAAATACCAACGCACATTAAAAATAACAATAAATTAAAAAACAAGAAAGCCAGGCAATGGCACTATATACCTTTAATCCCAGCACTTGAGAGACAGAACAGATCTCTCTCTGGGTTTAAGGCCAGCCTGATCTACATAGTGAGCTCCATAAGCTAGGGCTATTAAACAAAGAGAACCTGTCGAGGGGGGGGGTGAAGGAGACTGCTTCTTATTGCTCTTACAGAATACCTAGATTTGGTTCCCATCAGCAGCTATGGAAATACCCAGCACAACAACCTGTAACTCCAGTTTCAGGAGATTTAACACCGTCTTCTGTGTGTACCGCGCTCCCAACAGACACATACATAGTATGTGTATCTTAAAAAAACCTAGGCAGATATAGTGAGACACTGTCTTTCTACCCTTACTTTCCATAGAGTCTCCTGAGCTTCAGAAATATACATGGATAACAGCTTGTAAGAACTATGAAAGACTGGTGAGCTTGGACAGCGTCAGGGCACATGGAATTATAATGTCATGTCTCAGGGTCTTCGCTGGACTGTCAGTGAGGCTGATTGGCTTTCAGTATCTGGGACCATGGCCCAGTGCTTTCTTTGCCCTGGAACACTCTGCTGTTCCTTGAATCTCATTTGTCTTCCTCCACTGATCATATTGGAGCATGCTCCCCCGTGGGTTGACTGTGCGCTGACCTTATTATAACTTGTATTCTCCTCAGACTGGGATCAGATCCAGACAATAGACTCCTTGCTCAGGAAAGGTGGCTTTAAGGCTCCAATTACCAGTGAATTCAGAAAATCAATCAAACTCACCAGGTAAGCAGCTGTTTTGTTCTTCTTTCTAGTTTTTCTTTAATGGGGGTTGAATACAGGATATCTGGGAAGGGGAAGACAACCTTATATCCATAAGCCAAAGAGGTTTGTGTGAGGTTTGAGCTCTGAGGAAGCAGTGACTGCAGGGATGGAGATTCCCAGCTATTCTTTGTCTTTACAGTCAGTGTAACAGGGTTGAAGCAGGGTTAGGCCTACCAAGGAGGGGTGGTTGCCAGACCCATGTGGTTATAAGATTAAGGGGGAGATGGGAGTTAAGAGGTAAAAGCTCCAGAAATGTTTATACAGCCTCACTTGAGCTGATTCTTCTTGGTCACTATGCAGTCAGATGGCAGAGAATAAAGGAAATCAAAGACGTTAACAAGTAGCTATATACCCCACTTGGGGTATAGTACTTCTATGGGAAGCTGGCTAGTTTTATGAACACAAAGTGACTTGGGTCTGTATCCCAGGCTCAATTATTAACTATGTATCCTGGGCCAGTTCATCCATTTCACTGAACTGTTTCCTGTCTGTAAGATGTGAGTTGTAATTCCTTCAGGTTTTTAAGATGTGGTAAGGTAAGGGTCAGAGCAACACACTGGAGATGTTCAGTGATGTCAGTGTTCTCCCCCTTCCTGCTGATGTTGGGAACGAAGGAAAGTTAGCTTTGGGCCTTTGCTAGGACCCTAATCTACAAAATGCTGAGTCATCGTATGCTGGCCTCACAGGTCTGTTTGGAAGATAACCCATTGTTTTTTAATGCATTAAATTAAAAAATCAAGGAGCTGGGACTGCAGTTCTGTGGTAGAGCTTAATATATAGCATGTTCAAGGCTCTGGGTTCCATCTCTAGCACCAAAAAAAACCAACCAATAATAATAACAATAATAATAATTAAAGATAAAAACACTGCAAATACAAAACATTATTACTATTACTATTTATTTAAACAGCCATTTCCCTGTCAAAATTCAGGAATAATCACCTTGCAGTGGAGGAGTGATTACAGTGGGAAAGAGATGGCTCTGGGTAAGGATTGTCACCCAGCTCCTGTGGTCTGTAGTAGGCTCCATAGGTTTGTAACTCCCATGCTTTGCATCCTGACTCATGGCTCTTTCCAGAGCAAAGCCAAAGTGCTATGAATTCTGTTCTGATGACCCTGTGATATGGCATATTCATCTGGGGATTGAAAACTTCCTATAGCCAAGGATCCATTAACCTGCTTCATCAGAATTTGACCCAGAATTAGGTATCTATGCCCCTTTTAGTTATAACTTGTTTGTTGCTCTTCTACAAATTGAGGTTGCATTTCTGTCAAATTTATCTCATTTTTAACCTGAATGTAGATAATGCAGTTTACGCTGGGTTTTGGTACAGCCATCTTCCAATCTGCCACCCATGTAATTTGACTTTGAAATTCCTCATCTAGATTCTGGTAGCAGATTGCTTACCAGCAGCCTGTTGATAAGCATATGTAGCGTTTTGAGGTGGGATGTGCTGAGATACATTCTCAGGGGTGAACTGTGATTGTGCTTTTTCATCTTGTTCATTTGTAATAACAGCATCATTTTCTTGTGCCGTCTTTTCATTTTCTGTAAGTAAGATTGCTCTTGGTCTTCCATTTTATTCTTTAAAACTGAGATAAGCTTTTGGTTTTTTTCTACTGAGTGACTTTTCACACTGAGATGTTTGGGGTTCCTAATACCTTTGCCTGTTTTCCTCATACAGGTATCGAAGTGAGAAGGTGACAATCAGTTATGCGGAATATATTGCTTCTCGACAACACTGTTTCCAGAATGGCACTCTTCATGCCCCGCCCCTCTACAATCATTACTCCTGACACACGGCTACATGACCAGTCCCACCCCCCTGTGGCTACCAATGGCTATGACATCATTGGAACAGATGCCTCCTCTTCCTGGTCCAGTTACTTCTATTACTGCACCATTTTATGATGCTAGCTTCCGTTGCCAAGTCTGCCTCCTGTTGACTGGAGGGTGTGGGGTTACGTTGATTGCAACAGAACATGAGGGGCCCAAGCCTTATATCAGCCTTTCCTCAATCTGGGGTTCTGTTGGATCAGGGCCCCCTAATAACAGTGACAATGCCTGTATGGGTTTAGAAGACCATTATCTGGTGATTCCCCACATGTGTGTTGGCCACACACTGAACACTGGAATTGATGATGATCCATGGAGGTTTCCTTCCCAATCCCCCACATGCCACCAGACCAATTAGGTGTACTCCCCTGGTAGTCTGGGCAACGGAGACCAACATGAACCACTTTTAGGTTGTTTTAAATTCCTTTTTTTAAACTTCCAGTTTATTGTGTACCAAGAGTTGATCACAACCTCCATGCTTCATAAATGAACACCATGTAAGGGTTGAGTGTGGGCACCATGAGCCCCTGTGAGTCCTGGGCAAGAGAACTGCACCAAGATCAGAAGTCCTGCTGGATGGCCTTGCATTGTACAGGGAGCTTGAAGGTTTGGATGTTTACCTGACTCTCAGCTGGACTTTGCGGTACTCTTCCTACATTGAATCTCCTAGTGTTGAACAGAGCTCTGTGGCATAGCCTGCTGAGGAATGGAGATGCCCATAGAGGTCCTGATGTCATCATCATAAGCAGGTGTGAAAAGAGAGATCTCTTCCTCACCACCCGGCTACCTCAACCCTCTTCTGGTAGCAGTGCCTATGTAGTTGCATCTAGGTTCTCAGAAGCACAGACATGCAAACAGGTGGTTGGGTTGGGCTTTAGGACACATTGTCACAGGAGAGCTTCCAGGGTCTCTGAGCTGGTTTTCTTCACGGGCAAACATCCTGAGGGTCCTTTAAGTAAGAGGGTTCTTTTTTCCCCATTTGCCTGCAGAAGTGGAAAGACTTATGTCAGTCCTCAGTAGGACTCTAGAGCAAAGCTGTGTAATAAAACAAGGTGAACCCTTAACTTGCCTACCGCACTGGGACTCTCACCTCACCAGTGTAAATGTCTATTGCTCGTGTTGCTCATTTAAACCCTGACATTCCCTTTCCCATCTTTACTCATTCCAAAATAGCTGTCAGCAAATTCTTTTCACTCACTTGGTGGCAAAATGCATAGTGTAAGGAGACTAGGGAGGTGCTCTGAAAGCTGTCTTAAAGGCACTGCTCAGGCAGCACGAAGGAAGATGGCCAGCTGGAAGAAAGGCTCCTGAGGATGATGTGCTGGCATCAGCAATGTTCATAGAGAACTCATGAGGCACATGAGGCCTCAAGTCAGTGAATATGTTTTGATTTCTTTTTCAGAATTGATGTGATGGTGTGGCGTTCTAAAATGGGCAAATCTTCAAGTCAAAAAGATGATCTGAGTTTCTTCTGCCAGGAATGGAAGAAGGGAAGTAAGGGTACTTCCTATGTGATTATAGGCATCACCCTCAAGTTTTAAAAGGAGGCAGGGCAATTGTGCCAGGTGTGATCAAGGACCTGGAATGGATGAGGGAAGTGCTGATTACATTGGAATGCCTAGGATACGTGCCCCTTACTGCCAGGTGTGTTTCCTTAACATACATAAAGATGAAGGGGTCTTATGGTTTCTTGCTGCTGAGGGTAATGAAGGTGATGTTATAGACAAGTATGACAGCAGGTGCTCTCAGGTGCCATGGATTGATGTCAGGGTGGTCAGTTCTGGACTGAGCCACCCCCCTTCAATTTGTACAACAGTATTGGTACATAGGGCTACACTCATTACTGTTCAGGCGTTCTATGTTAAGAGTTGTGTTTAATTTCTAAAGATTTAAAGCAAAATGCAAAAAAAAAAAATGGTGCTAAACTTCACCCCTGAGCACTCTTGGTGAGATTGGTCATGCAAGCATCTACAGTGCCATGCTCTTCAAGCCTGTTTTTCTTGTAGAAATGTTACCCTGTTTTCTCCAATGTATATTATGTATTTTATTTTATTGATGGTGGGGTAGAATACCTGCCACTTAAAAACAAACAAAAATATAGAACCCAAGAAGGTGGGAGTGGGGGATCAGTGAACATGAACCTGGCTGGCCCTGCCCAGCCTCACACTGCAGTGGGCTCAGTGCTCTGAGTGAAGAAGCCTGACTCCCTGCCTATCCCCTCATGTCCCACAGAAGTGCAGCATTGGAATTGTCAAGGGAACTAGGGAGTCAGGCAAGGAAACTATTTGGCCCAGAAGAAATGTGCTCTATTGGTGTCTGTCCTGACCATCCAGGAAGAAGTCTAGAAGTGCACAGTTATTAAGGTCACCTCATGGGAACATGTGGCAGATGGCTCTCAGGACTGTCCACACGTGGGCTTTGCATTGGGAGGTGGCCCTCTGAACTAGAACTAAGCTGCCTTCTGCACATTGACCAAAGCAGTGGTGAGGGGGCCAGTATGGCGCCAGTAAGTGATGGCCTAGGAAAGGGACTGCTAGCTGCCCAGTGTTTTCTTTGACTTCAGGCTGCTCAAACTAGCAGAGGTCCCCACTGTTACTAAGAACCAGCCCAACTCTGCTGGCTTGGTTTGGAATTTGTTTTCATCCCTAGCTGTGTGTGCCTTTTGGTCTGGGAAGTTGGCTTGTCTCATCATACCCACAGCTAGGACACACTCTGTAATTATGAATTGTCCTTGTTTTCCTGAGCTAAAAGCGAATGTCTTTGATCACTAGAGTTTGTCAGTGTTGGGTTGTTTCCACTGTGAGGTTCTTAAAACATTTTCGCTTCATAATGTTAAAATAACTCATGTTAGAAACCCTTTCTTCATGAAAGGTTTGTAGTTGAGTCGTTACATATATTTTACTGTTTATAATAAAAAATCATCTATACAAAAGAAGTCTTGGGTGTTTTAATATTTTGCATAAGATCTGTTTTCCACGCTATGTTAACATCTACAGTTTCACTAACTTGGTGTTACTTTCTTTTAAGATTTCCAAAGCCTACAAAACTGTGTTTTTTATTTTTACTTTTTTATTTTGTTTCCTCAAAGCAAGAGACTGTATGGCCTTCACTGAAAAGACTTCAGACCAATTATTTGTATTACACTTGGTTGCCTCTTGGCTATATAACTTCTGAGTACACATCATCAAAGTCTTGAATGAAGTATTGTAGAGAATAAATCATAATGGACAAAAACTGTCTTCTGCCTCTTTGTAACCAGGTGACTTGATATCTGAAACAGGGATTAGCAGTTACCTTATTTCTTTGTTGATCATTCTCATAAAGATCCACCTGCCTTCCGGCGGCTGGCATTACAAGTATATACCACCATTCCAAGTGATTTCAAAAAGATCCCAATCAGTTAGGTGTAGTGGAGCCATCTTGCAGTCTCAACACTTAGAGGACTACACAGTGAAGATCCTGTCTCTTTAAAAAATAATAATCTGCGGGGCGGTAGTGGTGCATGCCTTTAATCCCAGAACTCAGGAGGCAGAGGCCAGCCTGGCCTACAAGAGCTAGTTCAAGGACAGGCTCCAAAGCTACAGAGAAACCCTGTCTCAAATAAATAAAACAAGGATGGGGGTGGTGGGGAGATGGTTCAGTGGATAAAAGTAATTCAAATTGGCAATCACTGTTACTTATCAAGATTAACCTCCAGATCCTCAGTTCTGGAAACCAAAGGGCATGGCGTTCTGTTGGGGCCCTCACGATACACGGCATCATGGGGAATGCATGTATGACAGAAAACATGGCAAAGATGAAATTCAGAGTGTTGTGCAAAAAGTACTAACTACATTAATTCCTCCTAAAGGTATGTCCCAGTGATCTAAGGACATTCTATCAAGCCTTTATTTAAAAAAGTCACTAAAAGCTGGGTGGTGATGGCACACACCTTTAATGCCAGCACTTAGGAGGCAGAGGAGGAGGATCTATGAGTTTGAGCCCAGTCTGGTCTACAAAGTGAGTTCCAGGACAGGTTCTAAAGTTACAGAGAAATCCTGTCTCAAAAAACCAATAAATGAGATTAAAATTTTTTTAAAAAGAAAAAAAATCATGAATTTTTTTTAATATACTTTGTGTGTGTGCTCGCACATGTTCAGGCACCATGGTGCATATGTGGAGGTCAGAGGACAACTTTTGGGGGTCACATTTCTCCTCCCATCAAGTGGATACCAGAAATCAAACTCAGCTCCTCAGGTTTGGTAGCAAGTGTCTTTACTCACTGGGCACCCCCCCCTCTCTCTGTGTAGGTACACATATATCCATGTACAGGCCAGAGAACAACCTTGGATGTCACACTCAGGAATGCCATCCAATGCCTTTGAGGCAGATCTCACAGCACACTTATTTACAATTAGGCTAGACTGGCTAGCCATTGAGCTTTAGGGATTGTGTCTGTCTTCCTCCTCCCCAATGCTTGGATTGTCAGCACTTTATGTGTGTTCTAAGGTTCTATAAAAAAGGGTGCTGGTGGCCATCTAGGGGACCATCCAGCTCCCTGAAATGGACAAAGAATTTGAACATCTGATCATGGAGAAAGGGAAAGTAACAGATTTTTCCTGTAGGGATAGAAGCCCAAGTCAGAATTCCTAAGTGGACTCTGGCTTGGGTATTTTATAAGGCCCTTGGGATCTCCCCTTTCCACTACGGGTGGTCCTGTTTAGATACCTGTCTCCATGCGTTCCTGTGGTTTCTCTCAATACCTTCTGGAAACATGAAGCTGCATCTAAGGGAGCCTGCTTTTTCTTCCCTTGTTCATCTATATTCCCCAAACTCTCAGACGGAATTTGGGTCCTCAGGCTTGCAAGGCAAGCACTTTTGTGACTGCACCATCTCTCCAGTTCCAGTTCCCACCTCTTAAAGGTCCCACTGGCTCTGACTTCCGAGTGTAGAGGATCAAACTCCCAATATATGAACCTTTAAGGGATACATTTATACCATATTCAGTAGTCTTAACCATTGAGCCATCTCTCCAGCCCCTGTAGTAAAGTTCTTATATACAGTTCAGGAGAGCATTGTGAACTGGTTAAAAAGCTCTGCCAACATTAGATAACCATTTATTTTAACCAATGCATTCTACAAATACATAGCAATTTCGTAAAATTGATTTTTACTTTAAAATCAAAAGACTAAGCCTGGAGGTGGTGGTGCACACCTTTAATCCCAGCACTTGGGAGGCAGAGGCAGGTGGATCTTTGTGAGTTTGAGGCCAGCCTGTTCTAAAAGAGCTAGTTCCAGGACAGCTAGGACTGTTACACGGAGAAACTGTCTTCAAAAACAAAAAACAAACAACAAAAAGACTACCTATTCTTGGTCAGTGAGATGATGCAATAGATAAGAGGAATTGATGTTCAACCCCATGTAAAGGTGGAAGGAGAACCAACTCCACAAAATTATTCTCTGACTTCCTCTGTGTGCCTTATGTATGACCCCACCTAATTAGAAATGCATATTTGACTGGTAATATTTCAATACATTTTTTAAAGATTTATTTATTATGTATACAGTGCTTTGTCTGCATGTATGCCTGCATACCAGAAGAGCACACCAGATCTCATTACAGATGGTCGTGAGTCACCATGTGGTTGCTGGGAAATGAACTCAGGACCTTTGGAAGAGCAGGCAATGCTCTTCACCTCTGAACCATCTAGCCAGCCCCATTTTTTTGTTCTTGTTTTTGTCTTTTGAGATAGGGTTTCTCTGTGTAGCACTGGCTGTCCTGGAACTTGCCCTGTAGACCAAGTTGGTCTCAAAAATCACAGAGAGCAACCTGTCTCTGCCTCCCAAGAGCTGGGATTAAAAGTATATGTATGCCACCACCTTCCAGTTTTCAATCATTTTAAAAAAAGATTTACTTGGAGTCAGGTGGTGTTGGTACACAACTTTAGCCCCAGCACTTGGGAGGCAGAAGCAGATCTCTGTGAGTTTAAGGCCAGCCTGGTCTACAGAGTGAGTTCCACGACAGTCAGGACCGTTACACAGAGAAACTCTGTCTTGAAAAACAAACAAACCAACAGTGTTCTTAACCACAAAGCCATCTCTCCAACCCCTTCAATCCATTATTTTATTGTTAGCAGAGTTTACTATTGTTACTAATGTCCCAAGTACTGGGGAAGGTTTTTTCCCTCATTGTTCATTGTACAAACTTTTGTTTTCTCTTGTATTGAAAACAGCATCACTTTTCATTTAACTTTCTACTTATCATTCAAATGTCCCAACAGACATACTAACTAAGAGATTCTCAATATTAGTTTACCTGCTCAGAATTATTAAGTACACTAGAAACAATTAACCGCCCTCCCACCCCATTTTGCAACGGCGGTATGTAGCCTAAGCTGGCATGGAATTAGGAAATTTGCTATATAGTCAAGGCTCTTCTTGAACGTTGTTTTTGTTTGTTTTGGAGACAGGGTCTCACTCTGTGGCCCTGGCTGGTCTGGAACTATCACTACGTAGACGAGGCTGTCCTTGGACTCAAAGATCCTCTTGTCTACCTACCTCCCAACTGTTGGGATTAAAGGCATCTGCCACTACTCACCGCTCTCCTTCAACTCCTTATCCTCTTGCTGGGCAATTAATTTACTACATGATCACCACATCGGGGCTAATCAATATATATATAATTAAATCATTGAAAGACATTCCAGTATGTTTAGTGACTACCTACCCAGCTCCCATCATTCCTTGAGACAGTCACTTAGCTCAATCCTGCACTTCTCTTAATCCTTTTCTCCTGAAACGATTTTCATGGCAAGAGAGTATTGGAGAAAATAAACAGTTCATCTCCAAGCCGGCAGTACAGAACCGCAGCTAACGACCGGCACCCACCAGGACTGCGATCTGAGTGCCCTCCTCGCGCGGCAAGCCTAGACT
This sequence comes from Bramus lutescens, assembly GCA_001685075.1. NCBI lineage: Eukaryota > Metazoa > Chordata > Mammalia > Rodentia > Cricetidae > Bramus > Bramus lutescens. Next base: position 181,373 of record LOEQ01003829.1, read on the forward strand.
CGTGG
>LOEQ01003829.1:233217-261941 GCA_001685075.1 Bramus lutescens
GTAAGATGGTATCTCAAAGTTGTTTTGATTTGCATTTCCCTGATCACTAAGGATTTTGAGCATGACCTTAAGTGTCTTTTGGCCATTTGAACTTCTTCTGTTGAGAACTCTCTTTTCAGTTCAGTGCCCAATTTTTTAATTGGGTTAATTAGCAAAACCACACAAAGACCCAACCAAGAAAGAGAATTACAGACCAATCTCATTCATTTATTTATTTATTACATATACACATGACAGAAGATGACACCAGATCTCATTTCAGATAGTTGTGAGCCACCATGTGGTTGTTGGGAATTGAATTCAGGACCTCTGAAAGAGCAGCCAGTGCTCTTAACCTCTCCAGCTCCCAAGCAGACCTATTTTTGCGCTGTCAGTTTTTGCTTAGGATAATAGGATTGTGCTGACCTACTTTGTATTAATATCCTTTATGAACAATGAGGGAAGCTGAACAAAAAGGAAAAATGAATTAGACACACACAGACAAGTACTTAATTATCTGTTTGTCCATCCGTTCATCCATCTGTCCGTCTATCCATCCATTTTGTGGCAGGGTCTTATATAGCCCTGACTGGCTTGTAACTCATTGTGTAGATCAGACTGGCCTTAAGTTCACAGACATCTTCCTGCTTGTGCCTCAATAGTACTGGGATTATGGTGTTGCCATGCTTGGCAAAGAAATTATTTTATTTTTTGATGATTTTTTTCAAGACAGTGTTTCTCTATGGTGCCCTGGCTGTCCTGGAAATCACCCACTCATTCTGTAGAACAGGCTAGCATTGAACTAACAGACACCTGCCGCCTTCTACCTCCTGCCTTCTTCTACCTCCTGAGTTCTGGGATTAAAGGCATGCACCACTATGCTTGGCCATATGTTATATTTTAACGTGATTAGCAAGTATGTCGCGGATTCACTTCAGCATACAAGCTGTGACATTTAAATGATACTATAGAGTTGGTTCTAATGTATTAAGGCTTTTTTTTTCTCTTATATCTTCCTGTATTGAGATAGGCTCTTGGTATTGAGCCCTGACCTGCCAGGAGTCCACTGCGTAGCCCAGTCTGGCCTTGAACTCTCAGCATCATCCTATGTTAGCCTCCTGAGTGCTAGGGTTCTTAATGTAGATCATCATTACTGGCATTATCGACTCTTGTTTTGCTTTTTGAAAAATAATGCAGCCTGAGGCTTGGCATTGAGTTTAGAAGAGCATAAAATAACTCCCGGAGATCTACCCACCTCTGCCTCCAGGCTTTTCTTTTGGTAGGGTCTCACATAGGCCAGGACAGTCTACTCTTTGCAATGTATCAAAGGATGGCCTTGAATAATAATGATAATAATAATAATAAAATAATAAAAAACTATTATTATTATGCGTTGGTGTTTTGACTACATGTATGTCAGTGTGAGGGTATCAGATCCCCTGGACTGGAGTTACAGACAGTTGTGAGCTGCCATGTGGGTGCTGGGAATTGAACCTTAGTACTCTGGAAGAGCAGGCTGTGCTGTTAACCAATTAGCCGTCTCTCTAGCCTTGACCTTGAACTTTTGATTCCACTCCTCTATCTCTTGAATGATAGAATTACAGGCAATGTACCACTATGCCTAGTTTTGATGTTGGGATCAAACTTGAGGGCCTTGTGTTTTCTAGGTAAATATTCTAACATCACTAGCTTCTCTCCTAACTTTTAAAGAATATTGTAGGGAAAGTTTGATATTTTTAATGTTCTTAACGTAATAATTGTTACTATTTTGCTTGTGGAGGGCGGGGTATTTTATTTTTGAGACAAGAACAAGGTCTCACTATATTGTCCTAGCTGGCCTAGAACTTGCTATCCAGACCATGTTGGCCCTGAACTCATAAAGATCTTTTGCCTTTGCCACCCAAGTGCTTGGGATTAAAAGTATGTGCCACATGCCTGGCTATTCTTTATTTAGCTATTTGTTTTTATATACTTACTTATTTTTAGAAGCAAGGTTTCTCTGTAATCCTGGCTGTGTAGACCAGGTTGATCTTGAACTCAGAGATCCTCCTGCCTCTGCCTCTGGAGTGCTGGAATAAAAGGTGTGTGCCACCACCACCTGGCTGGCTGACTTTCTCTGTCTTGTCTGTCCGTTCATCTGTCTGTCTGTCCGTCCCTCCCTCNTAATTCAGTTCAGGGTCTCATGCAGCCAAGAGTGATCTTGAACTTGGCATCCTGCCTCTGCCTCCCAGTGCTGTGCTTCTGGGCCTTTGCCACAGAGTTGATTTTAGTTTTTGAGGTGAAGTCTTCCAGTATAGCTGAGGTTGGCCTCAAACTCTAGTGATCCTTATGGATCCAGCTCTCAAGTGCTTTTATATATACCACCAGACAGTCAAACAGCAATTGAAAGATTTCTTTATTTTTCATTCAGTCATTTGAACTTTTCTGGTGACTGCCTACCTTATTTATATTAGTCTATTAAGTAGCCTAGATAAAAGTGAAATTTTTACATGTTGTGATTTAACTTGCTTTTTAAGTACATAGGGGTATTCATAATCTCTTTAAATGTAGCTAATAAACCAATGTTAGTGATTTCCTTGCACTATGTGATGCAAGCTCTTTTCTCAAAATACACTTGCTTAGAAAAGTACATTAACTATAAAACTTAGTGTTGTCTACTTTATTTTGATTCTTTAATATTTTATGAATAAATTCTGTGGACTGGCGAGATACTCAGCAATTAAAAACATTGCAGCTTTTTAGAGGACTTGAGTTCAGTTCCCTGTACCCACATTCTGAAACTGACAACTGCCTGTAACTCTCGCTCAACCTACACATGCACACACACAAATAAAACCAAACCAAGTAAGCAAAACCGCCTTTGAAAATATTTCTGAAATTCGTGAAGTTGCATGGCATGTGCTTATGTTTGCCCTGTCTTCCTTTTCCTCCCCCAGTGGACTCCAGAAGGAAGACGATTGGTCACTGGAGCTTCTAGTGGAGAGTTCACCTTGTGGAATGGGCTGACTTTCAACTTTGAAACCATATTGCAGGTAACAGGAACCACCAGATGGTAGCTCCTCTAAAAACTTGAGGGCATAGTCAGCTTTATTGGCCGTATAAAACTTAACAATTGGACAGTTTACTGCTCTGAATTAATAGAGGTTCCTATCAGCTTCAGCCATATATTCTCTTAAATAAAAACTTAAAATGTTTTCTATTTTTACAGGCTCATGATAGCCCTGTGAGGGCCATGACTTGGTCACATAATGACATGTGGATGTTGACAGCAGATCATGGAGGATATGTGAAATATTGGCAATCCAACATGAACAACGTCAAGATGTTCCAGGCACATAAGGAGGCGATTAGAGAGGCCAGGTTTATACACAATATACCATTTTCTGTAGTCCCTATTGTCATGGTTAAATTATTCTCTAAGTGTATTCTGGGTGCAGAGATGCATGGGCTCTCTCAGATTCTGGGAAACTTCCCGCACCTTATGAACACGATATTTCTCTTTGTTTTCACACATTCACCATTTTGCTGGCACCTTTCTGAAGTAGTTTTGTCCTGGTATCAGCCTTTGCAATATGTTAGAGATGTATTGTCTGCCACATTTTGCACTGGTTTTCTCTTTTTATTTATGGTTAATAATGTGTATACGTTATTCCTTTTTATTATCTACTGTGTAAGACAAGAATATTCCAAATAAAGAATTCAGTCTTTAATTATACAACTGAATAAAATCTAAAGCCTACAGAAATCACCTTCAGAATCCACACAAAAGTCAAGGAAAAAAAGAGGCTTAAGTGAAGACCTGGTTGGCTTGGTTCTGCCACGACTTCAAAAAGAAAAAGTATAGGACTAAAAACCTCACAGATAACTCTCTGGACGTGGCAAACATTAACGGATTAATGAATGGGTTCTTCATGCTTTGCAGCTGTAAGCAGACCTTTGTCAAAGAAGACTCTAGGACCTTTCTTCTGATTCACTGTTGATAACATGACTTATGCAAATGTATATGAGTGGAGTTAAAACATTTTCAGTGAGTTGTATGTTTTTACATAACAGTGAGAAATGTATAGTAAAACCGGGGGAAAGAGTTTCAAAAAGAAGCCTGAAGAATTGCTGCAGCCTCAGAATAAAGCTAAGCATTCTTTTAAGGTTGTGCCATCTACATGTGGGAAGAGGTTGACTTTAGAAACACCGTTGGCAGTCACTTGTTTATCCTATCAGAATCCACAGAACCTGTTGCATATATATGTTTCTGCTTTATAGACGTGACCTCAGTGTCGTGCTCATCATTTTTTCACCTTTAGCCATTCAGAAGTTCAAGGGAGTTCATACAGTTCATTGAAAATCTTGATGGTTTTTCACATCCATGAAGAAAACTGGCTCCCTCTTGTGTAGCAGTCATTGGCTTTAAAAATATCTGGTGTATATTTTAAGTTTTCCTCCAGAGGTACAACATTGATGGTATTACTTTACACCTGGAAGAAGGCATGCGGTTTTCACGAGCCTTTTAAATAAGTGAGAAACATGGTATATAAGGATGCTGTTTTAGCATATCACTTTTGAAGTTTAAGTATCTGAGGCAGAAACTGATGCTCATGTTTTGAGCAGTATTAACTCTGTGGCTTAAATGATTATATGCAAAAATATTGTTAAGAATAGAGTACATGTAGTTTCACTGTTAAGGCAGCTCCCCATGATTTGTTGGTACAGGAAATATACTAAAAGGAGCACAGGTAATGATAGGACTAGTAATGCACTGAGAAGTTCTCTGAATATTGATGGAAAACTGGAAAGAAAATCCCCCTATTCTTTTGAAGTCTTTTGATGAGATGCGTATCTTAGCTGACTCCATTCTCTTTAAGGGCTTCTTCACTGGATACATCCTTCTCCTGTTTATAATGCAGCAGTGTTNTTTTTTTTTTTTTCCCTGTCTGAGAAGCACGGATGATCTGTTAAATGCTGACCTCTTTCCCCTGCTGTGTGTCTTCATGTAACAGTTTCTCACCCACGGATAATAAATTTGCTACATGCTCTGATGACGGCACTGTTAGAATCTGGGATTTTCTTCGTTGCCATGAGGAAAGAATTCTCCGAGGTATGTGTACTAACAGTACTGATTGAAATACTTAAATAGGGAAGGCATTTGTGGTTAAGTCATCACAATACACCATATCTACTTGTATCTCCATTAAAGTATTTTTTATACATTCACCACCTCTGTCAAAACACAGCTGTTCTCTAGTTTGCATTCATTTTTAAAATTTTAAACTAGTAGTAATTTCACTATCTTTGAATTCTTTCAGTTGCAAATTAAATACAAGCTCTCCCTTTTCTCCATCACTTTATCTTTGTCCTTTAGGGAAGTACTCTTTACTGACATAGACATTTCAAAATAATAGACAATTCACATATTCATGACAGCTCTTGTACAGATAAATTATCTGATAAAATAGAGTTATTAGTAGCTGTATGTACTTACCCCTTTTTGAGAAAGGTTCTCACTGTGAAGATGAAGCTGGCCTGGAACTTGCTGTATAGCCCACACTGGCCTGGAACTTATAGTCCTTAGTCCTTGTCCAGACTCCCAGTTCTGGGAGTGCAGTTGTGCTTCATTGCAACTGGCTTACTTGAAATTTGTAGATTATTTCACTTTGTATAATGGGGCTGCTACCACCCTTTATGTGAATTCTGAGGTACCAGAATTTGGTAATTAGCTGTGTCTTATATATCCTTAGTGCAGACATTATAATAAAACCATTTGTACTTCTAAGTACTTGGTTTATTATTCACTAGGAATGTAATATTTTCAAGTGTTTAATTTCAACCTCTACTAGTTTACAAACTGACCATTGCCTCCTTGCCCTTGATTCCAGAATCCCTCAGAAGTAACATCATGGGAAATGGAAATTAAGGGTGGAAAATGGGTACCAAAGATAACATTTATCAAGACATTATGATTCAGAGACTTCCCTTCATGTTACAGAGTCAGCAGTTAGTTGTCTTGGTGGAATTGTAAATTTCGTACAACTGGTAAGATACTTTAACATGCCAGATGTTGTTGTGCACACCCTTTACTCCTGGGAGAGGCAGGTAATCTCTGTGAGTTCCATGTTAGTCTGGTTTACATAGGTGGTTCCAGACCAGCCAGCACTGTATAGTGAAACCCTGTTTCAGAATAAAGCAAACAAACAAAACTAAACTAAAAAATTAAAGGATAAATTCCAGCCAGTATCATTGAATGTATTTTCACATTGTCTTGGATCCATGTCCAGTTGTGCATCGCCATAGCTAGCATAGGGGTCCTGTTGATGCCTGTCAAATTGAGGGTCATATGCACTGTGGAGATCCTGACACCATGCAATTTAAGAATGAGGGAGACTCATTTATGGAAGAGTAACATGACCCAGAAGACTTAAATGACTTGATAAAAAATAATACGTTCAATGCCATAACTAGACTCTTAACTACTTGACTTTCATTCTCATTATACACTTATGTTGGCTCTTTCCTCACTGTTCTTAGAAATATTAGGCATTAAACAGATATAGGTTAATGTTTTCCGGGATTAGAAATAAAAATCCTTAGGAATAAAGAAATGACTGACTGACTTTATAATCTGAAATAGAGTAGAATTCTCATATTAGACTGCTCAACAGTTTGTATTGCAACAATCTTTTATATGTTGACTTCTTTTCACTTTACACAGTAGTTCTAAAAGGGCTCAGAGAACAGCCCTGCATGTGCCTGATAGTGTCTGAAATGGAGTGTGAGAAGCAGCACTTGATAGTTTTAGATTTGAGTTAAGGTGAACCTTTTTATTATTAATTTTAGTCCAGGTGAATTTAAATAAAATGGAGCAAGTCTCACATAATCCTTAGATTTTAGATTCCAGTTACTATTTTCTATCATTTAGTTTTCTAAATTCTGTGAAATTAAAAGCGTTTCTGTTATATTTGATGGTTCGAGGTCAGATTTACTGTCATTACTGGGAGAATACAAAATTGTTCATCAAAAATTAGAAGAAAGGACCTGAAGGCAGCTTCTCATGGAAAACATTGGATCCCAAAGCCAAATTTGGACAGGATGATTGTTCCACTTCTAAAACATCAGTTGCCCTGTAATAAGTAAGTCATAGTCTACCCATACCTACCTGGCAGGCAAGCAGATATGCTCTTTTTCTTGTATGTGTCAGGCACTCATTTTGAGAGGCTAGGTATTTAGAAAAATCAAGAAAACACTATTTGAAGGGAGGTGATGATCATATATATATATATATTCTGAGGCTTTAACACATACTTAACCTTTTCTCCATCATCCATAATAAAAATCAGACTTTTACTCAGATTTTTAGTGATAAAGTATTTGTTGCCTCATGTTTTCCTTTACTGATATCAGGTCTGATTTTTATAATATTCTTCCATTATGTTGGTAATCTGCTTTTCTCAAACTTCCTCTTCCACTTGGGACATCAAAGGGAAAAAAAAGCAAAAACATTTAATGCATGGCTATAATCTCAACACTTGTGAGGTGGAACACAGCCTCCACTATGTAAAACACTTAGAAACAGAATAAAAACATCTGTGATCTCTTCTGACAGCCAATTAAATATTTAAAAATAACAGTCATGTTTTTTTCCCTCTGAGTTCAGCTTTAAGTACACAGTATTTTTTAGAAATCACAATACTACAAATACAAAAAGTAACAATTTTTCAGTACAAAATTTATAATCCCCTCACCCCCGTGGGTTTTTCGAGACAGAGTTTCTCTGTGTTGCTTTGGAACCTGTCCTGGAACTAGCTATTGTAAACCAGGCTGGCCTCGAAATCAAGAGAAACCTGTTTAAAATGGGCATAGAGCAATTGTTGGGAGATTTGCTGTACAAAAGTATTGCTTGGTTGATTCATAAGTTCATGAAATTGAGTTGAGAAACATTTTGTAAATATCCCTCATATACTGAAGTTTATACACTTTTGTCCGTTTTCTCAAGTAAAGACTGCTTAAAATTTTGTAGGCAAATTATTTTCATAAGCTTTTATCATCTTCAAAGCAGAGACCAGTGAGTAAACTTAATAATATTTGTTATAAATACTTTATTGACACAGAAGAGGGAAGAAGACCTGCGACTCTGTCTCTAAAAGCAAAACAAACCTCTTGCTGCCAAGTTAAAAAACGCAATCATTGGGGCTGGAGAGATGGCTCAGTGGTTAAGAGCACCGCCTGTTCTTCCAAAGGTCNCATGCAGACAGAATCCTGAGAATACTGTATACATAATAAATAAATAAATCTTTTAAAATAAAAAAAAAAACTACACAGAGAAACCCTGCCTTGAAAAAAACAAAAAAAAAAGAAAAAAAATGCAGTCATTAAGAATGCTAAATTAAATTTTAATAAGAAGCGTTAAACTTATAAAAAGAATCTACTCCAGAAATTCACTGCACTTGAAGTTTGTTGTATCTTCTTGGTTTTAGCAGCAATAACTGGCATACTGATCAGGCATAGTGTAAGTACTTAATTTAGCATCATCAGCAACCCTTTGGAATAAGAATTGGTTAGCCCCTACTTTACAAATGAAGTTAAATAAACCTGCCAAAGATCATTCATACAGTATAAGAAGTAGGGCTAGGATTTGAAGGCAGGTTTTTTGGCTTGAGTTTTATTACTGTGTAGCCCAGGGCACATGCTAGGCAAGTAACCCAGCCACTGAGCTATATCCCTAACCTTTTATATTTTAAAAGAAATGTCATCATAGTTTGTATTTCTGAGCTATGGTGATAGAATTATGAAGTAAAGATTTTGGTAGGGGAGTAGGGAGAGTGGGCAGAGGGAACTCCAGTTTATTTTAATACTTTCTTTAAAAACTCCCTATAGGTTATAGTGGGGTTTATTGGGGGATGGGGTTGTTTGTTTAATTTTGTTTTTTTCAAGACAGGATTTCTTTGTGTGGCTTTGGAGCCTGTCCTGGAATTTGCTTTGTAGACCAGGCTGGCCTCAGACTCACAGAGATCCACTTGCCTCTGCCTCCTGAGTGCTGGGATTGAAGGTGTGCGTCATCACTGCCTAGCGGTTATAATTATTTATGTACTACTTACTGAACCACAGAAACATTATATCACACTGGATTGTTGAAACAGCAAATGAGTTATAAGGTATCTGCTAAGTTATATAAATGTACAGAAAAGGGTACCTTGCAGTAGGGTCCAGAGGAAGTGCCTTGGGTTGGGAATAAATCTGTTGGTATGTGCTTGCTTAGCATACACTTGAGTCTCAGGATCATGTCCTAGTCTTGCATGAAATTGAGTTTGGTAGTACATATACCTCTTATCTAGGCAGTGGGGAGGTGAAGATAATGAGATCGGAAATTCAAGGTCATCTTTGCTACACAGCATTTGTAGACCAGTCTGGGCAGAGTGGAACTCTGTCTTTAGAAGCAAAGCTAAACCAAACCTGTTTTATTAAATTTTATTTTGCTTCGCTTTAAGAAAAGGTCTTACTACGCAGTTAAGGCTAGACTTGCGTTCAATTAAGTAGCACATACTGGCCTACAAAGAACTCATGGTGTTCTTCCCAACTCATCCTCTAAGGTGCTGGCTCTCTTCAGTATTAGCGCTTAGTGCGAAGAAATGAACCCCATGTTCACCTCACAGCATAAGAAAAAGAATAGCATTCATATTTCTTTTTCTTCTTGTTTTTTTGAGACAGGTTTTCTTTGTGTAGCCTTGCCTGTTTGGGAACTAGCTCTGTTGACTAGACAGAGTTCTGCCTGCTTTTGCCTCTCGGCTGCTGGAGTTAAAGGCATGTACCACCATTGCCCAGCAGCATTCCTGATAAGTCTTTGTGTATTTTTTCTTGATTGCTTTCCACTGTGATTTTTACTAAATAAGCTAAAGCCTTCACTACAAAGATCTTATAGTTGGTAGAAGGTTTTTAAATGGTGTAAAAACATGTTTACAAAGTCTTCAGGGTAAAAATGTGATCTTCATTGTGAGTAATTTACTTACTACTTATCTATAACATTTTATATAGCATTCTACAAAATCCTATCTATTTCTTAAGAGAAAAGCACAAATCCTGTTATCTTTGTAACATAGTTTGTATTCTTGTCTTGGTTACTTTTCTATTATTATGGGAGAACACCTTGAGGAAGGCAACTAATAGAAGAAATTTGGGGGGAATTTACAGAGTAGAGGGTTAGAGCCTATGACCGTCATTGGGGTAAGCATGGCAGCAGCATGCAGGCATAGTGCTGGAGTAGTAGCTAAGAGCTTATTTCTTGAGACACAACAGGCAAGAAAGCTAATGGGAATAGTTTGAGTTTTTTGAACCATCAAAGCCTGTAGTGACTCATCTCCAGCAAGGTCACATCTTTTAATCCTTCCCAAAATTTCCACCAGTTGTGGACTAAGGATTCAAGCATGAGCTTATGGGGGCCGTTCTCATTCAGGCTACCACATTCCACTTTCTGGCTCTCATAGGCTTGCAAAAATGTATTTCATTCAAAAGCCAGGCATAGTGGTACATGGCTTTAATCTCAGGACTTGTTAGGCAGAGGCAGGCTGATCTCTGTGAGTTCAAACCTAATCTGTCTACATAATGAGTTCCAGAACAGCCAGAGCTACATAGTAAGACCCTGTCTTCAAAACAAAATAAAAAAATCAGTTGATGATGACACATACCTTTTAGTTCAGCACTCCAGTTAAATGGGTATATATATATATCTTTTACCCTAGCAGGAAGCAGGAGGATTAGGAGTTTAAGGCCAGCTTAGACTTAATGAGACCCTGTCTCAAAAGCAATCAGGGACTGAGAATGTAGCACAGTTGCAGAGTATTCACTTTGCATTATGGGTGTGATTCTTTCAGTACCATACACAAAAGCCAGGAGCCATTCCTACACATAGTTTTACTTATNTAATACGTGGTCCTGATTGGTTTTGAACTAACAGAGATCTGCCTGCCAGCACCCCAGTCTTAGAGACAGGTTCCTTATGTAGCTCTGGCTATCTATCCTAGAGCTTGCTGTGTAGACAAGGCTGGCCTTGAACTCAGATTCACCTGCCTGTGCATCCTGAGGACTGGAACTAAAGGCGTGTGTCACTAAGGCAGCCTGTGGTCTCAGTTTTTTACAGCAGTAAGTTAAGAGTAATTTAAGTAGTCAGCTTTGCTGAAGGTGGTGTTGCCTGGTGCCCTTGTAGGTTTGGAGAAGGTGTTGAATCCTCTCAATCTGTAACTGAAGTTACAGATGGTTATGAGCTATCATGAGCATGGAATTCTGTGTCCTGAGCAGTGCAACAAAGGATATGTCCCCGCCCCCCCAATCTGAGTCTCATAGCCTGGCTGTTCTGGAATTAATGATCTTGAAATTACAGAGCTCCCTGCCTCTGCCTTCCAAGTAATGGAGCACACATGCAGCCATCTCACTGTGCTAGAGCTGATTTTCTAGACAGGCTGACTAGCAAGGCTCAGGGATCCTACTTTTGTATTCCCAGCATTGAAATTACAAGTACACTTCTGCCCTCACTATGTGGGCGGTAGGGATAAACGCTGGTCCTTAATACATCTGCAGTAGGCATCTAACCAACTGAGCCATTTCCTTAGTCATCATTTAAAGATATTTAGATGATTCTGTATGGAAGTAGGGTTTCTAGAATATTGAGGATGAAGAATGTAGAACATCATATTTGAATTTAGTTGTAGGAAGGTTTTGTTTGTAAGAGTACAGGGTGGGCTGTTGTATAAACTTTGTCTGTTGAAATTGTGCTACATTTTACTAGCTGTCAGGGAAATTATTTTTGATGGGTGGTTGAATTTCACACTGTTTAAGCAGACTGTGTTTCTATGTAGTTTAAGAATAGGATTGAGAGGATGTAGTTTTGTCTGTTCAAGGCTTCAGTCCTAAGGATGGGGTGTGTATATATATATATACATACGTATGCAAGTACTTAAGCCCTTACATTTGCATCAAGACTAGAGAACACTGGGTATTCTGTTTCAGTTCTGTCTTATTACCTTGAGACAAAGTCTCCTAGTGAACCTAGAGCTTGGGGATTTATGGCTATGCTGGCTGAGTAGCCAGCCCGAACCATCCTCCTCTCTCCATCCTTGAAGTTCTGCTGGGATCAGAGGTGACATGACCTTTTACCTCTGGGTCTTCTGTCTCAGATGCTAAGGTTACAAACATGAATTACTGTCCCTGATTTGCACTACTTCTAAATTTATTTTCCTGCATGTGCATGTACACGTATGTGCACGTGCACACACACAAATTGTACCTGTTATTTTTATGTATTTGCACTAAACCCATCTAACCACTTCTATGATAAGGATGAAATTTTTCGTATCTCTAGAGATTCTGTCGTGCTTCTTTTTCCTGTTTTAGCATGCTAAGTTCCTAGCTTAGGAAAATACTTCAATTATAATTTTGTTCTTCTTGTTTATTTATGGTTTCCTTTATCTCATTTTTGTTGGTCAGAGTTGGCACTGCTCTACTATAGTGGCCCTCCTACATCAATCAGCAATCAAGAAAATGCTCTCAGGATCATACCCACAGGCTGGTCTGGTTTTTTTACTATTACTTGAGGTTTCCTCTTCTCAGGTGACTCAGTGGGTGTCAGAACTAAACCATAGTTATAGCAAATATTCATCTTAAAATAACACCACCTCCCCAACATTACTAAAAATGAGAATATGAAGAAAGAGTCCTATATAGAATTCTAACCACGCAATCTTAACTCCAGGTGTTAGTCACAGTGTTAGACTTTAGCAACATAGGACTCTGGGGCAAGTTCTACTGATCGAAAATGATGATTAATAATAACCTTCTTGAGTTAGTTTGTGAGTTAAATGAGTTTATGAGAGCTGTCAAACTAGTTATTACAATACAGTATTCAATATTAGTTACTGTTAGGTGATTCACAGAGCTATTTTCACAGCCTCCTTGATACTATGATAAAAGTGGTTATTTCAGAAGTGTATGGCTATCCCTTCAGAACATGTTCCAGATTTTCTGAAGATACCAAAGTTCCTGAGGCTGAAATTATTTTTGTAAAATGGTAGTTGATAAGCCTACACATATTCTCTCAAGCCCTTTATTTATATTGGAACTAGTGGTTAAACTCAGGGCTTTGTTCGCTTTAAGCATACTGTCTGTTGCTGTGTATTCACTTAACCCTCCTGTGTTCTTTTAAGACATCTCTAAATTACCTGTACTACATAATACAATGTTGGTGGTAGATAAATAGTTGTTTAGGCAATAAGGACAGAAAAGGTCTCCATGGTAGTACAGACCTAGTGGTTTACTCCTGATATAACAGGTCTGAGATTGGTTTAGTTTGCAGGTGTGGGATGCGTGGATGCAAATGGCTGCCATTATTTTGTAGTACTAGAATTTCATGCATGTTAGCATGTATCCTCAGCTTCCTTGTTTATTTATTTATTTTGTTATTGGTTATTTTTGTAGTACAGGCTTTAACATCTTCATGGCCAGGAAATCATAAAATTATCGATAACTTGCATTTATTTATTCCATACCCCAGCACAACACTCTAGACAGCTTTTCATTTACCTCCCTCCCTCCTTCCCTCCCTTTATTTATTTGAGGGGGGTTGTTTGTTTTAATAGCCTGGGTTTTACTCTGTTGACCAAGCTGGCTTCAAACTCATAGGAATCATCTGTCTCTATGTCCTGAGTTGTAGGTTAAAGGTCTGCACTACCATGCCTGGTTCTTTCAGTTTTTTGGAAGTTAAGATATTGTTCTTTTATGTATGTTTTTTAAACAATAGGGTTTTTTGTTTTTGGTTTTGTTTTTAAAGCTAAGCTCATAATTGACTATATTTTCTTATCTTTGGGTGCAGAAATGGCTACTATTTTAATTATTCCCTTCAACTTCTGTTGGACTTCCTGTTTTTGCTTCTGTCATTTTTAGCCCCAGTACTGGGAAAAACTGCTTTTCAGGGTACATAGTAAACGTTCTTCTACTTATATTTACCCAAGACATCTTTTTTTTGTTTTAATTCACTGTATTGAAAATGCAAATATGAATAGAGTAGTTTCAAAATGTCTGTCTTTTAGGTTTTATATTTTTACGTATGCTTGTCAGTGCATCATGTGTGTTTTTGGTGCTCATGGAGGCCAGAAGAGGATGTCAGGTCCCCTGGAACTGGAGTTACAGATAATTGTGAACTGCCATGTGGATGCCTGGAATCAAACACAGGCCCTCTGAAAGTAACAAGTACTCTTAACTGCTGAACCATCTTTCCAGCCCTAAAATGTATATCTGACAGACAGGATCCATGCTTAAACAGTAGGCTTCTTTTATGTTCCAGAAGCTGGCTATTTTTAATTTTTTGTTTGTTTATGGCTAAGTTTACATTTTCAGTTTTTTTATTTTTTGTCTGGCTGTGACTAATAGCAAAAATAACATTGATTTGCAGAGTAGATTTTGCATCTTAAAAATGACTTTCAGAAGGTGGGTGGTGGTGGCACACACCTTTAATTCCAGCACTCAGGAGGCAGAGGCAGGCAGATCTCTGTGAGTTCGAGGCCAGCTTGGTCTACAGACCAAGTTCTAGGACAGGCCCCAAAGCTATAGAGATACCTTGTCTTGAAAAACCATAAGAAAAAAAAATGTCTTTCAGGTTTTTACTGAATGGCAAGCACTTAGTTTGCTTCTTCTGCCGCTGGACTCAGTTCCCAGCAACAGTAGCAACAGCAGCATCTTCTGTGAAAGAGCAAAGATGACAGTGAGATGGAGATGCAGTTCAACTAACAGAATGCTGCACTGCATGCAGGAAGCTCTGGGCGTGGGAGCTTATGCCCTGTCAGCTTTGTCTGCGAAGAGAGTTGGAGGCCATCCTTGGCTTTATGAGACCCTGACTGGGAAAGAGGGCTGTGGGTCTTAACTTGGCATTATTTTCTTCTGAGAGCAAACTTACTAACTGACTAGGTATATGAGTAGTTAAGACAGCAGTTTTGTACTTTGACAGTTTTCAGTATGATTGTCAGTGATGTTTTGTATTTCACCTGAGCCACTTAGTACTTATTTATATGGCCTTGACATGAAAATATAGTATACCAGAATCTTCCAGAGTTCTGCTTTCTGTGAATCAGAAAATATATATTAGTTGTTGACCTCTGTGAAAGACAGAGGTCGACCTGTGGGAGTTGATTCTCTCCTACTCAGTCTGTGTGTCTTGGAAATGAATTCAGTTTGTCAGGCTTGGGGGCAAGTGCCATTTTTTTCCCCTGAGCCATTTTTTCCCTTGGAGCAAGGGTGTTAAGGCAAGATTTCTTTGTGTAGCCATTGCTGTCCTCTAGCTCAGTATGTAGACCATGCTGGCCTCAAACTCAGATCCACCACTGCTTTCCAAATGCTAGGATAAAGGAATGAGCTTCTATCAACCGCCAGGCTCACTGAACCTCCCCCCTTTTATGTGTGTACTTTTTATTAGTTTAAATCTGGGAGGGGTACGGCATCACACAGATTTTGTGTCAAGTGACCTTTGTAGGAAAGTTGCTTTGGAATTCGGAATGAAGCTTGTTACTGTTTGCATGGGCCCTAGCTACACCTTTTCCCAGATATCACTCTGGTTTTGTTTGGTTTGCCTCCACAAGAATTGCTATGTTTTTTTTCTTTATACATATAAACATATCTCTTGCCCAAGTAGAAATCAGTTTTATCATAGGCATAAACCCCTTCAATTTTAAGAAGAGCTCTGTGCTCTCTTTGGTTCCAGAGTCCTTGTTTATTGTCAGCAAAAATAGCCTTGCGCTATAGCCTTCCAGACACACTTGCCTTTTAGATGTCCTGTTCCCAGCAGGCCTCCACAGGCACTAGGGTCTTGGAATATAGCCCAGGAGCCAGAGTACTTGGCCTAGCATATACTAAGCGTTGGGTTCAATCCTGAGTACTGTGTAAACCAGACATCCTAGTGTATGCATTGTGAATCCCAGTGCTCAGGAGGTTGAAGCAGGAGAATCAAAGTTCAAGGTCTAATAAGCTACAAAGTAAATTCAGCTACATGGGATCTTGACTCAGAATGCAAATAAGCCAGAAAAATAAATAACTGGGTTTTCCAACATTAGTCTCTCTTAAAATGTTACTTTATTTTTGTGTGAGCCTGAGTATATATATACCTCATGTGTGATGGAGGATGGAAGAGGGTGTCATATCTTCTGGAACTGGAATTACAAGCTCTCTTAGTTACATTTCTATTGCTGTGATGAGATGTCATGACCAAGACAACCTATAAAAGAAAGCATTTGTTTACTTGGGAGCTTGCTTACAGTTTAAGAGGGGTGAGTCCGTGAACTACCGTGGTGGAAACATGACAGCAGGCAGGCAGGGAGGCATGACACTCAAGTAGTAGCTGAGAGCTACATCTTATTGGCTGGTTGGAGTAGAGGGTGTGTATGTGGGGAGCGTGGTGGAACCAGGCCTGGCCTGGGCTTTTAAAACCTCAAAGCCCATCTCCTCCAACAAACCCAGCCCTCCCACTCCCAACAATTTCTTTGGTTAGCCTTGCTATTCTGTAGACCAGGCTGGACTCAAACTTAGAGAGCCACCTACCTCTGCCTCCCAAGTGTTGGGATTGAAGGCCACACCTCTAATCCTTTCCAATTCCCTTCCACCAACTGCGGACCAAGCATTCAGACAGACCAGAACCTATGGGGGCCATTTCTCATCCCAACTTAACTACCCAGGCAATTGTGAGCTGCCATGTGGGTGCTGGGAATAAAACCTGGCTCTTCTGGAAGAGTAACATGTGCTTCTAACTGTATGATAGGAGACTTTCTATATGATTAGGTAATTTCTGTGATAATAAAAAAAGATAATTTTAAGCCAGGAGAGGGTGGTGTACACCTTTAATCCCAGCTGAGGATATTCTCTTCAATATTCTTTATGTATTGTGGGTGTGTGTATGTACATGTTCTCATGTGTATGTTTGGAGGCCGGAAGTCATCCTTGGGTATTGTTCCTTGGTAGCCATCTGCATTTTGTTGTTGTTGTTGAGATAGGGTCTCTCATTGAGGCTTAGGGATTGTAATTAGGCTAGACTGGTCTACCAGCAAACCTCCCCAGTACTAGGCTTACAAGAACATTTCAAAAATAAATAAATAAAAATTTTAAGGATGTGTATAGATGTTTGCCTGCATGTAGTTCTGTGTGCCATGTGCATACCTAATTCATGACCAGGTCATGTGACTGGGAATTACAGTTGCCATATGGTTACTGGGACTTGAATTAGGGACCTCAGAAAGAACAGCCAGTGCCTTTAACAGCTGAGCCATCTTTCTAGCCTTACAAACATATTCTACTCCACCTCCCATCCTACCCCTATGGATTCTGAGGTGAACTTAGGTCCTCATAATTTTATAATCGACCTACACTGACTGAGCCATCTCTCCAGCCCTACAAGCACACTACCCCTCCCTCCCCCGCCATGGGTTCTGAGGTGAACTTGGGTCTTCTTGCTGTTTAGCTAGCAAATGCTTCACTGACTGAGTCATCTTCCCAGTGCCTTACATCTCAACTCTTTTATAATTAAGTAAAATTTGAGTAAATTTTAAATCCAGAAAAGTTGCTTGTTGATAAGGCTTGATCAATATTTGTTTTAAAATTTATTTATTTATTAAGTATACAGTGGTCTGCTTGCATGTATGTCTGCAGGCCATGAGAGGGCACCAGATCTCATTTCAGATGGTTGTGAGCCACCATGTGGTTGCTGGGAATTAAACTCAGGACCTTTGGAAGAGCAGGCAATGCTCTTAACCACTGAGCCATCTCTCAGCACCTGATCAGTATTTATTAAAAATTGAGAGCACGTCTGGTTAGTGTCATCTGTAGCACAATGGAAAAAGCAAGACACATTTCTTTGAGAAGCAACAGAAAATGGGGCTTGGTAGCACACTTAATCCTAGCACTCAGGAGGCAGAAGAATGTGCATCTGTGTTCCAGGCCAACCAAGGTATCTCCCTAACCTCCACCCCTCAAGAAGTAATACTTCTTGTATATGATGAAGATGTTTCCATAGAAGATTTGTTCTCCAAATCTTAGAAACAAAAGAATTTGGTTTTACTATGCAGAAGGATAGTAAAATTAAATTTTATTTATGTGGAACAAACTGAAGAATGTAAAACTTAGGCCAGCCTGAAATTTGTAAAGTAACTTAGGCTAGCCTTGAACTCATGAACTTTCTGCTTTTTTTTTTCCCGTTTGTTTCTGTAACTTTGGAGCCTATCCTGAACTGTAGACCAGGCTGGCCTCGAATTCACAGAGATCCAGCTTCCTGCCTTTGCCTCCCAAGTGCTGAAATTAAAGGCGTGCACCACCAGTGCCCAGCATCTGCTTCTGCCTTTCTTGTATATGACTACAGTTAATTGAGTCACCATGCCTGATGGTATTAAAGCTTTCAGAACATTTTTTCACACAAAAAGATTAGTTCAAGTTAGGTTTTTGTTTTATGGTGCTGGAGGGACAATCCAGAAATTTGCACATGATAGATAAATGTACCACTGAATTATGCCTGCAGTCCATTTTAGATGTAGGGGTGTGTGCATGTGTGAGTGTATTTGTATCTGTCATCTATGTGGCAGTGCGTTCTTTTAATCTCTACTTGTGAGGCTGAGGCTAGATCCTGTTTCAAAAAAAATCAGACAAAAACTCTAGTTTATATCCTTTCAATAACAGTTGAAAGCAAGTTTGCTCCTATTCTGTCTGTTTCTTTGGAACAGGAGGATAAGGTATGGAAAACAAACCTTTTCCGTAAGGTATGGGAAAAAATAAATTAAATAAAGAGGAATAAACTATACAGCAACAAAGCTGACAAGATGGCTCAACAGGTAAATGTTTTTGCTAAACTTGATGTCAACCTTATTTTGATTTTCAAGACCCAGATGATGAAGAAACAAACTCCCGAAATTGTTCTCCGACTTCCTTGTACATTTAATTGTATGTATGTGCCCTTTTCCCAAATAAATAATGTCATTGAAGATGTTAACTGAAAAACAAACAAAAAATGTAATTGCTGTTTTTAGTGGTTGGGCTTCTTACTTCTGGCAGCTCCAGAATTTTAGGTCCTTGGTTTCTGTTATGGGAATCTTGGGACTTTTTTAGATCATGTGTTCTATGGGTTTGTAGAGTATGTTCATGAATGCATACATGTTCACTTTTGTGGGCATATTCCTGTGTGCAAGTGCACATGATATGAAGTCCTGAGGTTCCTGTCAGTAGCCTTTCTTGATTGCTCTCTGCTTCATTTATTGAGGTAGGGTCTCGGTTGAATACAGAGCTTGTCTGTTTTGCTGTTCTGGCCAGCCAGTCTAGCCTTCCCTGGTGAGCCCCATCTCTGCCTTCTAAGCACTGGGATTCCAGGCGGGCCACTACACTCCCTTGGCATCTATGTGGGTTCTGCAGATGACTGACACTTTGATGCTTATGTAGCAGTTATTTTAACCACCAAATCATCTCCTGAGCTCTTAGCTCTTTCTTTGTTCAGCTATGGCCAACAACCCTGACTTTGCTAGTAGGGTAGTCTTCTTAGTGTGTGTCTCTCGGTCTAAGTCATGGCTAGTAGTACTTTGATCATCAGGTTGTTCTGAGGTCACAGGCATTCACAGAAAGCACTGCATACAGTGTAGGGCAAAGCACATGTGTGTTGCTTTTGTCAAATATACCAAGGGAAGATACTAAAAGACAGCATGTGTGGAAAAGAACATACATTTTAGCTGATTTAAGAGGAGGTTGGAAGTGATTAGGAGGCAGTAGAAGATTTGTTTAAGGAAAAAGATTGAGTTGAGAGTTAGGATAGCATGTGATTATACTACTATTTTTATTCTCACATTTAGATGTATCATTGATAATACTAACTGTATGTAAGCCACATGCATATAACTATAACATGATGTCTTTATGTTTTGTTTTGTTTTTTAAGAAATGTCTGATGATAATAGTCTTAGCTAGAGATCTGCCTGCCTCTGTCTCAAGTGTTGTTACTAAAGATATGTGCTATCATTTAAGGCTTTTAAAAACCTTTCTTGTTTGGTTTTGTTTTTCAAGACAAGAGTTTCTTTGTGTAGACCTGTCTGTCCTGAAACTAGTTCTGTAGACTAGGCTGGCCTCGAATTCACAGAGATCTGCCTGTCTCTGCTTCCTGAGTGCTGGGTTAAAAGACGTGCACCACCACTGCCTAGCTCTTTGAAAACCTTTCTTTTATGTTAATCTTCATCATACCTTTGTCCTCTTGTCAGAATTATGTGCTTACTTAAGGGAATTTCATTCCCTATGTTTTCCATCTCTAAGTTTATTTTTACTGTGTTTATCTACTTGCATTTGTTTGTCTGGGAGACAGTGTAACAATGTAGTTCAGGCTAGCTTTGTGTTGGTGGTTCCCCTGCCGCATTATGGGTGTGTATTCCCACACCTTTTTTTTTTGAATACTTATTTTCTAAAGTCTTTCCTGACCCCATTAGTTATGTTTTAAATTTCTAGGTAGATAAATTCTTGTTATTGAGATATTATTCTGAGTTTTACTACATAGATTTATAGCAGAATGTTCTTTTCATTGCTGTGTTTTAGTAGGTTTATAATATCTTGAAATATGAATTGTTTATTTTGAACTTTTTTTTAAGGCAGGGTTTCATAAATCCCAGGCTACCCCACACTCATTACGTATCAGGATGATCTTGAGCTTTCAGTTTATTCAGTGCCGCAAATTGAATCCAGCTTTCATTCTACCAACAAAATTTTATTGCCATCCCTTATTTTGAACGCTAAAAGAAGTGATGTGATCCCCCCTCCCCCCCCGGTGTGTGTGTACACACGTTTGTTTGGGGAGGTTAGTGGGCAGTTTTGGGAGTCAGGTCTCCTTCCCTTCAGGATCCAGGGCTCTAATTCAGTTGGTCAGGCCTGTACGGTGAGACCTTTGCTCACATGATTGGGCCTTATTCTGAACATTTTTAATAGTCATTTTAATTAGAGTCAAAATCAAATACTTGAGTTGGTGTGTTGGCTGTGATGCATGCCTATAGTCCCAGCACTTGGGAGGGTGACATAGGACTGCTGTGAGTTTGCCAGCTAGGGCTACATAGCCAGTTCTAGGCCACGCTGGGCTGCAGAGTGAGGTCCTCTTTCAATAAAAACAAGAACTCAAACAGAACAATCAAATCCTCCATTATGAATATTTGTGAATTAGAACTTTTGTTGCCTTCTAACCTTTTTCTCCATCACCCTTTGCTTTTTTCTTGTTGGTGTTCCTAAGATTGTTCAGTGAAAGGAAACATTTTTCCAAAGTTTTATTTATTTTTGTGTATGTGTTTGTATGTATGCCTACATGAGTTTATAGGTATCACATGCACGCAGGTGCCAGCAGAGGCTGTCACAGAGGCTATCGAATATCCTGGGTCTGGAGTTCCAGGCAGTTGTGAGCTGCCTGCCATGAGTGCTGAGAACTAAACTTGGATCCTCTGCAGGAGCAGTTAGTGCTCTTAACCTCTGAACCATCATCTCTCCAAGCCCAAGAAACATTCCTTAAAGACAGAAGAAGGTGCAAGGCCTTCCTGCTGCCCACTGCTTTGACTTTAGTTTCATGTTCCCTGTGATGACTGAGGCTAAGTTCAGTCCAGAAACCAGGAGCCACACTCTTACACATTCTGACACCACACAGGTCCTCAGACAGACGCAGACCTGTTACATATACCTGGTTAACCTGCATTCTTCTACTGGGACACATTGATCATGTAATTTCTACGTGATTACCTCATAAAAGATGTACAATCTCTGGTTATATAGATATACTCTTGAGGAAACACCAGGCATATAATTTGTGCCTGCTTTTGGTATATGTTGTTGGAAGTTTTATTTGACATGGTTAAATGGATCTGCTTTGGTGTTGACATGTCTTGTCTCCAGTAAGGTTGGGAAAATCACAGGTGATGACGTAACAGCAGACATAATATTGCTGACCTATGTATTCACACTTTTAATTTGATTTTATGAGATGCACCATTTCCTAACCAACCTGGCTGAAGACAAAGTGCAGTATTAAGGCGTATTTTTCCCTCTATAGGCTTGCATGGTAACAAATGTACTCTTATTTATTCATCCAATGGAAGTTAGAATTGGAGGAGTTTGTAAGATCCATTCAAACACACCTGTATTTGGGGAGTAAAGGGTGGAGAGCTAGAAAAGAACTGGCTGGAATTAATGCAGAAAGGATTCTCCTGAAAATTTCCATTTTTTAAATAAAAGTAGTTAAGTACTCAATGAAAATTTAAAACAGATCCTGGTGGTGGTGGCATACACTTTTAGTCCCAGCACTGGGAAGCAGGGGCAGGCAGATGAGTTCGAGGCCAGCCTGGTCTACAGTGCAAGCTTCAGAACAGCCAAGAGCTACACAGGGAAGCCCTATCAAAAAACCAAAAAAGAAAAGTAAAATTTAAAATGGAAGTTAAATAGTAATATATCAGTCCTGCTGTCCCCTTTCAGTTTCATATTCAAGGTAAGCACGATTTTGTTAATAGTTTGCGCTACCCCCCCCCACACTCTTTTATTTTCTTGTTTTAAACAAGAATATTGCACAGTTCAGGCTGGCCTCAAACTTGAAGGTAGTGGAGGATGACCTTGAACTTCTGCTTATCCTGCCTCTGCAGCCACCAAGTGCTGGATTGTGGTCAACATGTCTGACTTTGTTGTATACCTTACTAGAATTTCTATACAAATCTAAAAAAAAAATTTAGTCACCAGGTGCGTGCCTTTAATCCTAGCACTCAGGAGGCAGAGACAGGTGGATCTCTGTGAGTTCGAGGTCTACAAGAGCTAGTTCCAGGATAGGCCTCAAAGCTACAGAGAAACCCTTGTCTTAAAAAAAATTTTTTTTTTTTTTGGCCACCTTTAATGGTGCAAGCCTTTAACCCCAGCATTCGGGAGGGAGGCAGAGGCGGGCAGATGTCTGTGAATTTGAGGCCAGCCCAGTCTACAGAACAAGTTCCATACAGCCAAGGCTGTTACACAGAGAAACCCTGTCTTGAACAACAAACAAAAAAGCACACCCAGTGTTTTAAAATTACCTCAGAAAGTAGTTTGCATTACACAGTGATGTGCTCTATGTTTTTCCATCTGTAGGTTATCTAATGCTCATCTAGCTCAGCTGTCTTGGTCATTTTTCTTTGTTGTTTCTTTTCAGTATAGACTGCTTAATAACATTGTAGCATATAGCTTCTAACACATACACTTCTAACACACACACCTAACTCATTTTTTTAAGAAAGTCCATTGTTTTTTTTTAATATTTTTTATGGTTTATTTCACTTTATTTTATGTGCATTGGTATGAAGGTGTCAGGATCTTCAGACAGTTGTGAGCTGCCATGTGGGTGCTGGGAATTGAACCCCGGTCCTCTAGAAGAGCAGTCAGTGCTCTTAACCACTGAGTCATCTCTCCAGCCCCACACACCTAACTCATGATTCTTCTGCCCCAGTTTCATGTTCTGGAATTAGAGCCAAAGCCATGTATTTTCTAAGACAAAGTTTTTTTCTCTCTCTTTTTTTGTGAGAGAAGCCGCAGGGGATGGGAGAAGGTGAGGTTTCACTTTTTACAGTTCTGGTTGGTGTGGAACATAGAACATTGGTGACTTGGAGCTTGCAATGATCCTCCTGCTCTCCCTCCCTAGTGCTGAGATTACAGGTAATACTCTAACCTGCATAACTTTGCTAAAACAGTTTTAGTCTAAGTTTCTTTGTACTTTTGTCTACTCTTGAAAATTAAACTTAGGCTAGAATTGTAACATCAGAATGTGTAATCATTTACACTCTGGGAAGATAAGTTGTCTTCAAAGGTTATTTAATAGTACTTAAGAAGGTTGTTTTAGGAAATCTTCATATTTAATTAAAACATCTTTATTTTATGTGTATGAGTATTTGCCTACATACATGTATATGCATTTGTGGAACACCATCACCCACATGCCCTGGAACTAAAGGTGGTTGTAAACTACCATGTGGGTGCTGGGAACCAAGCCTAGCTCTTGACAAGAGCATCAAGTGCTTGTAAGCAATTGAGCTATCTCTTCAGCTCTTCCATATACAATATACCAGTTCATGTACGTGTGTGTGTCTGTCTGTCTGTCTGTCTGTCTGTCTGCCTGCCTGCCTGCCTGCCTGCCTGTTTTAGTGCATCGACCATTTGTGTATGGAATCCCTTGTAGCTTTGGAGCTTCTATGTGGGAACCAAAATCAGATCCTCTGCAGAAACAGTAAGCTTTCTTAACTGTGAACCATCTCCAGCCCCGCTATTCAGATTTTAAACATTTTTAATTATAAAATTATTACAAGGTAAAATCTTTCTGATACCATTTAAGGATATTTTAGAATGTGGGAACCTGACAATCTTCTCTGTTGATCGCCAAAGATAGATTTTATTTAAAAACTTGTTTGTTAGAATGACACTCCCACATTCTTTTTTATATGCCTGGCATAATGTCTTTTTTCTGTTCTGAGAAGTGATCAGTTCAGTGATCTCACCCCCTAACCCTGCCTCCAACTCCTCATTTTGCTTTAATCTATTTTAGTTGTTAAGGTAGCCCCAGCTGGAACTCACTCTATAGACCAGGCTGGCCTAGAACTCAGAGCCTCCCTCCTGTTTTACATATAATTTTTTTGGTCCCAATTTTAGGCAGTATATCTCATTTGTGATTAGTTTTTTTTTTTGAAAGGAAATCTGTTCCTCCTAGATGTCTTTTTTCTTTTCACTTTTCTACCTTTAATTTCCCTTAGCATAAAAGCTGTTAAATAATTTACCTTTACATTTATAAAATGTTACATAATTTCTGTTTTGTTCTTCAACAACAGCTGTCCTCTGTTCTCTGTATTAGAACTTTAAGAAGTAGGAGCTGGAGAGATAGCTCACTTGCTCAGGTATTTGTCACACATGAATAAGGACCTGAGTGCAGTCCCAGAGCTCATACGGGGGAGGAGGTGGAGGGATTGTGGCTCACTCTAGAGGTGGAGAATAGTGGATCCCTTGGACTAGCTGGGCAGGCACTCTAGTCTACTCAGTGAGTTCAAGCCACTGAGAGACCCTGTCTTTCAAAAAAACAAGTACGTAGTAGATAAAGCGGAACATGGGAGCAGCAGCAGCTGGGGACACCAGCTGAGATTGTCATCTGCCTTCCACATCGCAGGAGCACTGCACACCCATGATTCCACCCCACCTCACCACACAGATTCTAAGGAATGGAAGCCAAGAAACAGCATTTCTACTGAGAATGATACTATTAGTCACAGAACACAGTAATGTAATTAGACCTCAGAAATGACAACGATGTCCCCATTGAAAGCCATTCTGCCTGTTGAATATCAAACTAAGAGAATCTTTACTTTAAAAAAAACATTAGTTTACTGTTTTGTGTGTATGTGCATGTATGTGTGCATGTATTGAGATTAAAAAGACGGCTATTGGAAGTTGTTTCTTTCTTTGCATTGGGTTCCAGCGATCAAACTCAGGGTTGTTAAATTTCCACAGCAACTGCCTTTACCCACTGAGCCTTCTTGCTGACCTGTGATAATTTTTTCTTAACTCTTTAACATTTTATGAGCTATTGAGAATGTCATAATTAACTAATCCTTAGTTTTTTTCACACATTCTAGTTATTTATCTAAAAGTCATTAAAACTTTCATCTCTGCAAATTTTGTATTTTTTTAATTTAAGATTTACTTTTATTTTGTATGTTTGAGTGTTTTGTCTGCATGTGTGTTAAGTACACTGTGTGTTATGTGTGGCCCTGATGCCTGTGGAAGCCGGAAGAGGGTACACTGGATTCCGTGGAACTGGAGTTATGAACCTTTGTAAGCCACCAAATGGATGCCCAGGAACCTTGGATACTCTGCAAGAGCAGCCAGTGCTCTTAATTGCTGACCTATCTCTCCAGCCTCAAATTTAAAATTTTTAGTTTTGCATTTTGAGCAAATAAATTTTATCTTACTTAAAATAATTTTATTTATTTTTATTTTAATGTAAATGAGTGTTTTGCCTTCATGTATGCCTGTGTACCACATGGGTTCCTGGTGCTCAAGGAGGTCAGAAGAAGGTGTTGGATCCACTGGAGCTGGACTTAGACAATGTGAGTCATCATTGCCAGTGCTGGGAATCAAATCCAGATCCTGTGAAGAACAGCCAGTGTCCTTAACTGCTCAGCCACCTCTCCAGTAGGGTGTAAAAAGAGCTTTTCCCTCAAAAAATTTTAAATTTTTAAAAAATGTTTTTGTTCTTTGAAAATTTAATAGTGTTTCTATTTGTTTGTTTGTTGAGACAGCAGCCGCATTATGTAGCCCTGGCTAGCCTCATCTCTCCAGTAGGGTAAAACTTCTTGAATAGCCTTTTCCTTATAAATTAATTTTTAAAAAAATTTTTTTTTTCCTGAGATAGTTTCTCTGTGTAGTCCTGACTGTCCTAGAACTAGCTATGTAGAGCAGGCTTTGACCCTGAACTCATAGAGTTCCACCCACCTCTGCCTCCCAAGTGCTGGCATTAAAGACACGTGTCATCACTGCCTGTCTAGGAATTGAAATTTTTTTTAATGTTTTTATTTGAGAATTTAATATAATGCTAAGACAGTCTCATGTCTTAATGGCCTGACTGGCCTCAGCTGGCTGGCTGTCCAGACAATGCTGGCCTGGGATTCAGAGATCCAGTTCTCCCTGCCTCTGCCTTCCAAATGCTGGTTTTACAGGCTTAGTCACCATGCCAGGTTCCCTCAGAAAATTAGCAGTTTTCCTGACAAGAAGTTAGATGCTACTTTGAGCCTCCTGATTTTTGTCTCTTAGTTTGTTCCCCTACCCCCTTTATTTTTGAGACAGAGTCTCACTGTAATCCTAGCTGGCCTAGTACTTAGTATGTAAAATAGGTCTTCCTTCGACACTTGGACACACTTTGATAAAAAAAAAAATGTGTGTGCACGTGCGCTCACACCCTTGAAAGCCAGAGAGGGTATTAGATCCCTTGGAGCTGCAGTTACAGGTGGTGTGAGCTGGCCAGCTAATGGGTGCTGGGAGCTGAGTTCTAATCCTGGAAGAGCAGCAGGTCCTCTTAAGCACCACACATCTCTCCAGCCAGCCGTTCTGTGCCCTTTTAGTCACTATTTTTCTGTGTTTAGATGAAAATACTCTAAACTTCAGCTTTTTGGACTCATTTAAATTTGGTGATCTTTATTTCATTTGAGTATTTTTTTCTTCTTTGTTTCCTTTTCTCTGAATATTATGGAATTCTAGCAGACAGATGTTGAGTCTGTTACTTAACACATCTGGCGATCTTTAGTTTTCTAAGTTTCATTTTTCTTAGTGGTCTGTTTTATTCTTCTCTGCCAGGTCTTTTATTACCTCCTCCTTTTTTTTTCTATCTTTTTCTGAAGGTACCCAGGACCTTGAGCATGCTAGGCAGCTAGTCTACCACTGAGCCACCCCTCAGCTCAGTAAGTTTTCTTTTAGTGACTAAAATCTCTTGAAACTCTTAAAGCATATGTTGTTTGACTACTTCTGATATTTCCATTTATTCTTCTTAGAGCCACTTAGCCTTTTCCTTTTGCTTTTTCTGCTCAACCTTTCTCAAACTTGTAAAATCCTCAGTTGATCCTATATTTGGATAGTAGGTTCTCTTGACTGATAAAATTGATTAGTTATCTTGTCTTTCTTTTGGAGTTAGGTCACTGTTTCCTGAAAGTTAGACCTCATTGTGGTATATATGTAGTGAGGAAAGTGTGTTATAGTCTGATGTGGAATTGCTTTAGTGTATTATTAGTCTGAATTCCAACTGCCTGTTTTTTTTCCTCTTCCCCTTTTCGTTCATCATTACGGCATTTTTATAAACTTTATGCTACCTTATTCTTTTGTATTTTTTCCAGTTTACTCTTAACTTTGCTAAGAAAACAGTTGTCTGGCAATAGCCAAAGATAGCTGTTCTATTAAATTTGAAATGAAATCAGGAATGGCTTCCTGGACAGGGTACCTTATGGAGAATTCTATGCTATACCTCAGCCCTTGTCATTGGACTGCCACTAAACACAGAGCCTTTGATACATATTTACTTGTGTTTACATTTATTGTGTGTGTTTCTGTGTGTGTCTGTGTGCCTGGTGCACATCTTGGAGGAGTTGGTTTTGTTCTTCCGCCATGTGCATCTGAGCTCAAATTGTCAGGCTTCGAGGCATACACTTTATGCACTCACTGAGTCATCTTGCTGACCTTTGACTGTAACTGAAAATATTGCTTGTGTCTGCTGTTAGTTCACTTTGCATTGAGATCTTGATTCCATTTCTTTCAATCAGTTTCTAGCATCTTGCATAATATTCTCCCTGCCTTTTTTATGTTTTTGTTTTTATGTTGTTCTTTTTTTTTAATTTATTGTTGTTTTTGAAGGCAGGGTCTTACTAAGTAGCTCTGGCTGTCCTGGAACTATATGTAGACCAGGCTAGCATCAAACTCTTGGAGATATATCAGCTTTCCAGATGCTGGGATTAAAGGCATATATCAGTATGTCTGGCTTATTTTTCCGTTTCTTGTCCTGGGCTGGTTCTTTGTTAGGCAACCTGGATGTTCTTCACTCCTGAGTTATTGTGCTGATTCCAAAGTTAGTGCTGACACTTGATTGACATAGTATACTACAGTCAGAACTTCCAAATGCAAGTGATCCTCCTGTCCTGAACCTTCCATGTAGCTGGAACTATAGGCATATGCCACTACACCAAGCTCAGTTCTCCAGTTCT
>LOEQ01003829.1:265613-276071 GCA_001685075.1 Bramus lutescens
AAAGAAAGAAAGAAAGAAAGAAAGAAAGAAAGAAAGAAAGAACGAACGAACGAGCCTTAGGGTAGAAAGTAGGACATTGTACAGTAGGTGTCTGTTCCCATTAGGGTAATAAGTTAGGAGATTGTACAGTGTCTGCTCCCATTAGTATTTGAGGATTCATGTGACCTTGTTGACTTTTTGTCACACCTTCTTATTTTTCTTTGAGATGCAGATATCATTACAAAGAATGCTAGTTACATTTGATACTGGGAGTAGCGATGATGACCATGAGGTTAATGAAATACCCAGCCAGGATTTTGTGTTGTTTTTATGTACCTAAACTTAGGACAGTTAAAAAAAAATGTAGTCTTTATTTTGACCAACTGAAAATCAGCCAATTCACCTCTCTAGCTTACTTTTGGGAGGAAAACTTAACCTGAAAGTATCAATTAATTTTGTTCTTATTCTTCTTTTATAAGTTTCAGTCATGCCTCCAGTTTATTCTTGACCCTGGTTACCTGTGCCAGTAAATATTGTTACTTCAGCATTGACACATCTTTGCTTGGCTACTCCCATGTTTCAAGAGAAATGTCTCAAAATATTACCCAGGCCGGCCTTAAGCTCTCAGTTCAAATGTTCCTACCTCACCTTCCTGAAAACAGTAAGATGTACACATGTACTTGGTGCTAATCTTGTTATTGGCCACCTTTTTCTTTTCTTTTTTGGAATCAGAGTCTCATGTATTCACCATGACTGGCTTGGAACTCTCTATAAAGACCACCTTGTCTCCAAATTCATAGAAATCTGCCTGTTTCTGCTTCCTGAATGCTGGAATGAAAAGTGTAGTGTGTGTGTCTGTGTGTGTTCCTCCCTACTCCCGATTTTGAACTCAGGCTGGCAGACATGGTATGTAGCTGATTATCCTGCCTTTAATTCATAAGTTTCTGGGCATGCATGCTCATGCCCCCACCATCAATCCTGTAAATGTTGTATTAGTAATTACATCTTTGTACCTTTTCAAATAAGGACTTTTTGTATCCTGATGTGGTTATGTCTGTGGAAATGTTTGTTAGAGATATTATTGACCTGTGCACATACACACAGAAATACCTCAGTAGACCATTTTTCTAAAGAACTTCACATTGCTTTCTACATATATGGGAGACAGTATCTCTTAAATGGCAGATGAAAATGAGGACATGACTGCTCCTAGGTCTGACCCTGGTGTTAATCTAAGCATTGGGAGAGCAGAGCATTGAAGAATACTAAGTTGTTACATTCTTTCTCTGTAATCTTTCATGAAGATTCTCTACAATCACATTTAGACCTGTTTTTAACTTTTGAAAAAGGGTTGGGACAAAACATGTTTCTTGCCAGGCAGTGGTGGCGCACACCTTTAATCCCAGCACTCAGGAGACAGAGGCAGGAGAATCTCTGATTTCAAGGCCAGCCTGGTCTACAGAGCGAGTTCCCGGACAGCTAGGACTGTTACACAGAGAAACCCTGTCTTGGAAAAAAAAAATTGTTTCTCAGTTGTAATTGAAGAATCTAGAAGACTGACAGACATTCTAAGCATTGTTAGGTGGTAGTTGTGAAGACTTAATGTTTCCTATTGTGTCAGCTTCCTTGGAAAATCCTCAAGGCTTTTCTCTGCTTAAGTGGAAATTGTACCCTTTGTTCACTTTCTCTACACACTACATACACAACTAGCAGCTGTCTGACATTTAGATTTGAGCAGAGTTTATGCCTGTATGGTTTTGTTGGGCTCACACATATATTTTACCATATGTGCAATAATTCACTCTGATATTAGAAGTGCTCAGGATGTTACATGGTATTAGCTTATAAATTATATAAGCTAATTTCGCTTTCTAAGCTACTTAGCAGTTTCCTTTAGGTCTGCCTTTGGGAATTTTCCATGTAAACATACAGTTAGTAGAAACCTGTAGAAACCAATTCACTGTTTATACAAGTGTGACTTAAGTAGGATTTATAAGATCTGTACCATATCTCCCTTTTTATTCCATTGGGTCTGAGTTTTTGGATTGGTTGCACCTCACACACTTGAAAACTGTTAGAGGTTTGTTCAATATTTCTGCATTAGTATTTAGGTTTAATTAAATCGTTACATTTTGCCATATTGATTTCATTTTGAATAAATACACATTACAAATAATGGTTAAGGCCCTTTCTTCCTTGTCTGAATGTGTGCACTTTCTTATCAGACAACATAGCTAGCATTTCCAATTTCTCAGATTGGTTTTGTGGTAAATGTGGCAATGTGATGAGGAAAATCTGTGCCAAATTTCCCCACATATTTATAATATATGTTGCAAACGCTGAAGTTCTGAGGTGTGGAGGGGGAAAAAAACCAAACAAACTTGTCCTTTTAAAAACTTCATCATTGCCTGTGAGTCTGTGTGATGTTGCTTGGTACATACCCTTTGAAAAACCTGCCTAGAAGTGTGCCCATTTTGAAATTCACTTTGACTTCCATAGTTTGTCTCTGATGTAATCTTTTTTATTTTGATGACATGCTTACAGCTCGCAGTCATTCTCAGGCGATCTTGTTATTGGATACCTTAAGAATGATTTTGCAAAATGAGGATATAAACTTAGAACAAACCCCGTACTCATTGACCAGTTCACAATTACTTTCGCTCCTTAAATTTCCCAGTTCTTGAGTCTTCTGGTCTTTGGAAGTGTCTAGCCTGTGGATCATGGCTTTGCTTACACTTAAATTGATGTTACATTTTATGTTTCTACAGCTGGCAGTAAGCCTGAGTTTGCTGTTAATGTTTAACACATTTCTGAGTGACAGTTCCTTAACTATTAATATTGTACAAAATGGTACTTGAATTCATTGTTTGCCTTTTTTCTCTCTGTATTAGAAAAACTGGTGTTTTTGTAAGTCATGTATATTCTTCTTAATATTTGTTCCTATAATGACCTGGTATAGGAAAAATAAAATGGGAAAATGGACATTACTTCTGACCTTCAAATAAAACACATGAATTGGTTTTTGGACTGTTTACCAAGCCTTGGGTCCTATGTACCATGTTAAGTCAAGGCTGTTAACCTGTGTGGGATGGCAGGCCCCATGATCTGAATGGGGTTGTGGACAGTGGAGGAGGTCCTGGGAAAATGCAGTCACAAAGGTTATAGTAAATTTCATGGAAACAAGAGAAGCATCAAGGACATTCTATATCAACCCATTTTGACTTCAAGTCTTCACACTACACTTCTGTATTAGGAATCTATGGGAAGTTTCCACTGGTGTAAAAGTCTAGCCTTATCTGTTAAAGCTTAAACATTCGGTTAGGCTTAGAACTTTTTCTTCTAAAATATTGTTTAAAGCAACCTTCCTTTTATAGAGGGCAAGATATCCTGAAACTCAGGTCAGCCGTGCAGTCCTTATCCTCCTGAGTGCTAGGATCACAGGTGTGTATGACCACACCAGGTTTTGTGCCATGCTGAGGATTGAAGCCAATACTTTATGCATGCTAGGCAAACACTCGCACCTACCAAGCAGGTGACATCCTCAGCCCAAGAACCATGTGCATGTGCATGCCTGCCCATGTGTGCACATTCATATATATTAGACCATATAGGTTAAGTCTTTAAGTATTGTGTTTAGAGGGAGTTACATACAGACTTATAGACAATATATATTTTGCAGTTTTGCAGTTGCACCTCTTGTCTCCCACCATATTTTCCATGTCCAGTTGTAATCTGAATAAAATGAATACATACCGTGACGGTACTAGTCATCCTAGACTCAGAACTCTCTTGCTTGGCTTCTTCCTCTGAAGGACTGGATGTGTCTGTCACATTCCACTTGGGGACTCTTGTTGGTCCCCTATAGGATCACAGTTCACCTCTGACAGACCTGTGTGGAGGAGGCCAGAGGACAGTTTGTGGGAGTTGGTTCTCCTGGCATGTGACATCTGAGGTTGGAATTTGGGTTCTCAGACTCAAACTGCAAATACTTCACCTGCTGTGCCATCTCACGTCCACCCGACCATCTCACGCTCACCTGTGGCAGGCAGTTAGTGTCTTATAGGCAAGCTTATTATTGTCCAGTGTTTTAACCTTTTTTTTTTAAAAAAAAAAAGTTGTGTTTTTGTTTGTTTTGCATTTCAAGACAGGATTTCTCTATGTAGCCCTGGTACTCATTCTGTAGACAATTGGACTCAAACTCAGAGATCTGCCTCCTCTTTCTCCTGAGTGCTGTGATTAAAGGTATGTGCCACCTTGCTACTTTTAGAAGTCCTTTCCAACAGCAAGAACTTGTTAGTCCTAAAAATGTAATTCACTGCCCTATGTTCTTTAGACTATGTGGGAACTGCCTGATAAACTTTACATCAAGTTAGTATTAACTCCTTTAACAGTGCAAATGCTATTTTTTTTTTATAATTTCTATGTTTGGGGATACAAAGTGTCGAATAATTTCTGAAATTTTGTTCTTTCAAAAATGAAATTATCATACTGGATGTGATGGTACATGCCTTTAGTCCCAGTACTCAGGAGGCAGAGTCGGGAGGATCTCTGAGTTTAAGGCCAACCTGGCCTACACAGAGAGACCTTTGTCTCAAAACAAACAAACAAACCCATGAACAAAACAAAACAACCCCCCCAACCATCCAACCAAACAAAAGAAAAAATAATTAGCAATCAAGTTTAATACAATTATTTTTTTACAAAAAAATAAGTATGAAGTACATATGTAGGAGACAGGTCAGTGCCTGGTGTCCTCCTCTATTGCTCTTCACCTTGATTGTTTTAGGCAGGGTTTTTTGCTGAACTTGAAGATCACCTCCAGCTGGCTAGACTGTCTGCCCAGCACAAGGTTACAGACATGCTACCATGCTTAACTTTTACATTGGTGCTGAGCATTCAAACTCAGGTGCCTATGCTTGAGTTGGTAGGTATTTTACTGGCTGAGCCATTTCCCTAGCCATAATGTGAGGGATTTTTAGAGTTGAAGTTTGAGGTCAGTAAACCATTTGTTTATTAATTTATATTTTTTCAGGTGATTTAGTATAAGTTGATGTATCTTGCCAGTTCCCATGTGTTCTTGAAATTAAATTAAGTGTGAGCTTTTTACTGAGGACTGAGGCTTATTTGCCTGGGCTCACAGGCCTGCTTAGCTTGCTGTTCGCAAATGAAGATGTTAACTGGATTGATTATAAGCCATCCCTTGAGTTTTGAGTAGAGTTGAGGTCAAAGTAATAGGAAGGAACCTGCGCCCGGAAATTTCAAGTGCCATGGAAGCATAATAATGTGTGACTTTAATTTCCCACCCAGCAAATTTTTCCTAAAAGATTATTACTACTTAAATTTTCCTTTGGTTACCTGGAACCATACTGCATCTGGTGTTTCAGCCTATATATTTAGTTAGGATGGGAGGTGGGTTGGGATGCATGTGTAGAGAGGTTATTAGGAATTACAAGCATGACAGCTTGTTAGGAGTAGATATCTCCCCCATGTGAGTCCCTGGATTTGGGGCAAGAACATTTACCCACTGGTCCATCTCACTGGCTCTGCCTGTATTTATTTAAAGCCTGACTTACTGCAGTACACTTGCATAAGGTATACAGTTCTATGAATTTTATCAAATATTTGCACTGTGTCCAATATACAGAAATTTTCAGCACTAAAAACCCCTATTTCCGCTTTAGTTTGAAAGGTTGTATTGTATTATTTGAGTTTACCCTGATTCCCCTAGGCAACCTTCATTGGTTCATAGGCACGTGATTTCAGCCTTGCCAGTTCAGACATGGTGCAAGCAGCAAACATCCGAACACAGTGCCTCGTATGCTTCTGCAGGCACAGTTGCTACCGGAGCATTTGTCATGCTGAGAGTAGGTGCCAATAGTATTTTGATAGTATGTCTGCATGGTCACATGTGTTCTCTGAGTTGTACTAGTTTGTTGTCCCACTGTTACCGAGGAGCCTCTGACCAACGCATAACAGTACTGCATAGGTTTTGCTAATGTGGGACTTGGTGCCAGGAGTGTTGCCTGAGTACCATTCAGTGGTGAGTCCTTTCCTCTCTTTGATTTGTTTTATGCCCCTGACACCCCCAGACAGAATCTTTCTCTTTCTTTTCCTTTTTTTGAGACAGGATTTCTCTGTGTAGCCTTGGAGCCTGTCCTGGCACTCATTCTGTAGACCAGGATGGTCTCGAACTCACAGAGATCTATGTGCCTCTGCCTCCCAAGTGCTGGGATTAAAGGCGTGTGCCACTACCACCCAGCCAGAATCTCTAAATAGCCTAAACTGTTTTCTGATGATCCTGCTACCTCAGCCTCCCAAGTGCTGGGATAACAGCTACGAGCCATCACAGTTTTCTGCTTATATTAAAGCCATACCGAGAAAGCTGTGCACAAAATTTACTCCATATTATTCATTTGCAGAACCCCAATATCACACTATAGAAAACATTACTAGAGCACCTTTAACTTGTTTCACTGCCCCTATTCAATTTTCTGCTTCTCTGTTTGTTTAAGACAAAATCTCTCTATATAGCCCTGGTTTTCCTAGAATTCACTGTGTAGACTAAGCTGGCCTAGAACTCAAGAGTTCTGCCTGCCTTTGCTTCCCAAGTGTGTATCTATATTTATATAACGAGGTTCACTCTTAGAATCACCCTATAACATTTGAAGTTCATGAATGTTGTTTTGTCTTTATTAAATTAGGCAAGCATTACTTCTGCTGTGTGTAATGTTCATATATAAGACTGTAGTGAATGTGCCAGAGTATATGTGGAGATCATAGGACAACTTTTGGTAGTTGGTTCTCTTCTTTCTCCTGTGTGCTGGGAATTTAGTTCAGGGCATCAGGCTTACGCTGTTGACAAGCACTCTTACCTTCTGAGCCTTCTCTCTGGCCTGTTGCTAGTTTTCATGAGCCTTTTTCTTTGTTTCTAAAATCTTTCATCTTGGTAATATGATTTAAATTTGGGAACTGTGACAAATCTTATTCTATTTCTAAAATGTATTTCCTATTGTGTCATCTAAAAGTGTTCTTTTTGTTTTGCTGTGGGGTTTGTCTCCTTTTTTGAGACAGAATTATACTTTGAAGTTCTGGACTTAAGTGATCCTTCTGCTTCAGCTTCCAAATAACTAGGACTTCAGGTGTGTGCTATTCTATCTGACTGTGTTTAAATTTTTTTTAAAAAAATCTTAATTTATTTTCTTAGGATAAATCTGTGGTAGTCTTGCTGCTATTTTTCACATTCACTTACTGTGTGTGTGTGTGAGTGTGCGCGCTCGCGCATGTGGAGGGCAAAGGACAGTTTTCATGAGTAAGTCATTTTATTTCACCATGTGAGTTCTAGGTCATCAGACTTGGGGGCAAGTACTACTAAGTCATCTCATGTTATCATTTGAATTCCTTCCTTCCTTTCTCCCTCCCCCCTCTCTCTCTCCCTCCCTCCCTTCCTTACTTACTTTCCTTTCTTCCTTCATCCCTCTCTCCCTCCATCTCCTGTCTCCCTCCCTCCCCCTCTTCCTTCCTTCCTTCCTTCCAATTTTTTGAGATTGGGTTTCTTTCTATGTGACCCCAACTGTCCTGGAACTCATTCTGTACACCAGGCTGGCCTCCAACTCTCAGAGATTCTACTGCCTTTGGTTCCCAAGTGCTGGGTTTAAAGGTGTGTGCCACCACCACCCTGCTTGAAATGTTTTTTGTTAGGAAATGGAAAGTTTTCTCTCTCTTGAAGAAGGAAGTAGGAGTTGTTCTCAAACCTCGCTCGGCAACCCTTTGGAGGCTGAGGGCGGAGGACTTAGCATGGGCAACATACTGAAACACTAATTAAAAGAATAAGTTTCATATCAACTTGCTTTTGTGCCAGCCTGGTTCATTTTTACTCCCTCCTTATACCTCTCTCTGTCATTTAAAAATAAAAATGGTAGGGGCAAGAGAAATGGCTGAGTGGGAAGAACACATGTTGCTCTTCATGAGTTTCTGTGTTGCCAGCACCACACTGGTTAGTTCCCAACCACCATTAACTCAGCTCCAGGGCATCTGACACCCCCTTCTGACTTTCTCAGGCACCCAGATACAGGTGGAATGCACACACATGGACACATGTATACACATAGGTTAAAAAAAAACCCACAACATAATAGTGATTTCATACCTATTTTCCAGAGGTGATCCATTGTTACTTAGCAAATTTAGTACACATTTTTGTTGTTGTTTTGTTTTCGTTTGGTTTGGTTTTTCGAGACAGGATTTCTCTGTGTAACAACCCTGGCTATCCTGCAGCTGCCTCCTAAGTGCTGGAGTTAAAGGCATGTGCCACCACTGCCTGGCTTAGTAGACTTTGTAAAATGATTTTTGGCCCTCAATATTAGATATTCACAAAGCACTATAGATCTTGAGTTATTGTGTAAAATGAGTAATCGATCATAGGGCTAGCAACCCAAATCTAAGCAAAATTTTTCTGCATATAATATGGTAGTAATTGTATACAATATTTTTAGTAATTTTGTAAGAAAAACCAGACTTCATAGTATAGAATTTGATGCTTGGGTATGCTGGCACATCATCAATTTTAGATATTGGATATTTGGGATATTAGAGATAATTCCATTTACATAGTGAAGTCTTGTCTCCAAACTTACTGACTTGTCCTTGGAGGACATATTCTTGGGCATTTGTTTATGAGTGTGTGTTATTTCTGTTAGTGCTGGATCACTGAGCTACATCCCCAGCTCCATGTCTGCTCTTTTTATACACGTGTTATGTATTTTTGAGCAGATGTATATTTTTTATTTAGTTTTGTTTTCTGGAACTCAATATGTAACCCAGACTCATTTTGAACTCAAGACCCTTCTGCTTCATGTGGGTGGGATTATAGGCATACTTGCCACCGTGTCTGTGTGTCCATCTGTCCCCGTGTCTGTCCCATCTGTGTCTTTTTAGGCCACAAATGTTAGTAGGCCACATATGTTACTTAAGTTACTTTAATTTTACAATTATTATGTGTATGTGTCTTTTGCCTGCATGTTTATGTATTATGTTCACGTTCGTGCCTGGTGCTCATGAAGAACAGAAGAATGCATTGGATCCCCTGGAATTGCGGCTACAGATGGTTGTGAACAACCACGTGATTACTGGGAATTAAACCCAGGTCATCTGGAAGAGCAGCCAGTGCCCTTAGATGCCGAGTTGCCTCTCTAGCCCCAATTTATTTGTATTCTGATTATAGTGGGGCTGGGAAGAGGACTCAGAGGGTAAAGTGCTTGCTGTGCAAGCATGAAGACCTGAGTGTGGATCTCTTAACTCTGAAAACTGGGCGTGTGCCATGCACCTGCAACTCTAACACTCTAGGGGTTGGGGACAGACAGTTCTACTCGTGTAGCTGAAAGGAAGACCCTGGCTCAAAAACAAACTGAGGTGGACAGTGATAGAAGCATACCTCTAGTGCCAGCCTCTGTCTTCCACACAGCCGAGCATTCCAGCACACAAACACACTCTAAAAATATTTTTTAATTAAAAAAAATAAAGCTAACAAAATAGGTGCCTCAAATATAGTATCAAGACTGAAGGATGAATTGTCTCACCATTCTAGTTCCTGTCTGCTAGGCTCCACCCTTCAGATGTCTCCATGCATGTAGAATTGAACAGGAAGGTAAATATTTGTGTTTGTTTCTCCAACTAGATTTTATTTTTCTTCATTCTTTTAATTAATTAATTTCATTATTTAATTGGGGCAGAGTCTCGTCTCTAAATAGCCATGAGTGACTTAGAACTCACTCTATAGACCAAATTGGCCTGGAACTCACAGAGACCCACCAGCCCCTGCCTCCTGACTGCTGTATCACTTGGGTTAAAGCCATGAGCTACTACTGCCCAGCGAATTACTGGTTTTTTTTAAAAAGTTAATAACAGCAACTGGAGAGCTTATGACTCAGTGGTTAAGAGCCAATATTGCTTTTGTATAAACTCCTGTTTGATTTTCGAAATTCATACATATACATATCTGTGTGTTATAGTTTTAGATCGAAATGGCCCCTAAATTTTATATTCCCTGTGCATGTTAGACTCATCAGGCAGGTTAGGAGGACCACGTGGTTTCATATCTCCTGATTCTTTTTTTCTGTCTCTGTATATGTGGTGGTGCTCTCATTTCTGGGTTTACACATGCCGATGTGGGCACATATGGAGGTTAGAGGTTGACATTAGGCTATCCCTTTTCAGTCCCTTTTCACCATATATTTTGGGACAGAGTCTGTAAATAAACT
Source organism: Bramus lutescens (assembly GCA_001685075.1). Classification (NCBI taxonomy): domain Eukaryota; kingdom Metazoa; phylum Chordata; class Mammalia; order Rodentia; family Cricetidae; genus Bramus; species Bramus lutescens. The sequence goes on from LOEQ01003829.1 coordinate 275,849, forward strand.
GGACCTCACCTTTCTGGCCTGATTCGCTGGCCAGCCATTCTTCTGGGATTTCTCACTAGCTGTTGAAGTTACAGTTGCATAGTGCTGCCCTAGCTTTTATATGGGTACTGAGCATCTGAGCTCAGAGCCATCTCCTTGACCCTGTTTTGTTTGATTTGAAATAGCATCTCACTATGTAGCCTTGGTTAGTCTGGGATTCTCTATGTAGAGCAGGCTAGCCTGC
>LOEQ01003829.1:280944-300301 GCA_001685075.1 Bramus lutescens
TTTTTTTTTTTTTGAGCCACGATTTCTTTGTGTAACAGCCCTGGCTGTCCTGGAACTAGCTCTATAGGCCAGGTTGGCCTCAAACTCACAGAGATCCATCTGCCTCTGCCTCCAGAGTGCTGGGATTAAAGGCGTGTGCCACCACCACCCTGTCTCAGCACATTTTCTTGAATTGTCATTTTTCTGTTGTATGTTTTTGGCACCTTTGTTAAAATATTAAGTGAATATAGGGTCTGTAGAGATGGCTCAGCTGTTAAGAGTACCTGCTGCTCTTCCTGAGGTCCTGATTTCAATTCCCAGCAACCACATGGTGGTTCACAATCATCTCTAGTGAAATCTGATGCCCTCTTCTGACATAACGTCATACATGCAGGTAGAGCAGCACTCATATACATAAAATAGATCACTAAATCTTTTTTAAAAATTGAGTGGTTATAACCTGTTGGTTTATTTCTGAGTTCTCTATTCTAGTCTACAGGTCTACATGTCTGTTTTTGAACCAGTAGCATGCAATTTTGTTAGAATTGGGTCTGTAGTGTAATTTGAGATCAAATACTGTAATACTTCCAGTATTATTCTTTCTGTTAAAGAATACTTGGTGCTTCTTTTTAATTGTTTTGTTTCTTTTTATTTCTCTTTCCATACGAGTTTTAGAACTCCTTCCCCCCTTTTGATTACTGTATAGGAAACCACTGGAATTTTGAGGGACTAGTGAATCTGCAAATCATTTTTAATATCACAGTATGCTATTAGCTCACGAGCATAGTAATTTTCATCTGCTAAGTTCTTCAGTTTCTTTTGTCAGTGTTTTAAAGTTTTCATTGTAGAGGTCCTTCATCTCGTTGATTAGTTTTCATCTTCTTCTTTTAAAAGACAAGGTCTCATATCCCAGGCTGGTCTTGAGCTCACTGTGTAGCCAAGAAAGCCTTAAACTTTGATCTTGATACCTCATCTCCCAGGTACTTAGATTATAGATATGGGCTGCCATGTTTGTTTGTTTGTTTGTTTTGTTTTGTTTTGAATCTGTTGTAACTATTTTTACAGAGTTCTTTCTCAGAAAGTTCTATTTTTGAAGATTGCTTTCATATCCTTTTACTTTGTTTAAAGTATTTATCTAGGTTAAGAATTCTCAGGTAGTGTCTTTGGGGATCTATTAACTATATGTGTGTCATCAGCCAATAGGAATAATTGGACTTCTTTTCTTATTTCTGTCACTTTTATTTTGTTCTCTTGATTAATGTTTTAGTTAAGACTTTGAACATTATTTGAATGAAAGGGGAGGAAATGAGTATCCTAGTCTCATTTTAGATTTTAGGAAAAATACTTATAGCTTTTTCCCATTTACTACAATGTTGGCTATAGATTTGTCATATAAATTTTTTTATTATATCGAGGAATATATCCTTCCTTCTATTCCTACTTTCTTCAGGGCTATTATCATGAAGTAATATTGAACTTTGTTAGAGGTCTTTTCTACAGCTGTTGATGATCATGTGACTTATGTCTTTAATTTTATTTATGTATTGTGTTGCATTTATTGATTTGCATATGTTGATTCAGTCATATTCCTGGGATGAAGCCACTTTGGACATTGTCCTGGTGTTTGCATTTCTGTCACTGTGATAAACACCATGACCAAGAGCAGCTTGGAGAGGAGAGGGTTTGTGTCACCTGACAGCTCCTGGGCCACACTGTGTTACTGAGAAAGTTGGGGAAGAACTAGGAGCAGAGACCATGGAGCACACTGCTCACTTCCTTGCTCTCAGGTTCATGTTCAGCTTCTTTTGGGAAGGAGGCCTTAGAGAGTATGGTATTGCCGACAGTGGGCGAGGCCTCCCTCCTACATCATCAATTAATAATCAATAAAATCCCCCACAGACATGTTTACAGGCCAGTCTAATAGTTCTTCATTTGAAGTTATTTCTTCCCAAGTGTACTTCGGTTTGTGTCATTGACAGTTAAAGCTATGTGTGAGGGATATGTATTCACTCAGTGTGTTCTTTAGTTTGACATGGAGTTATTTTCAGGGCTTGAAATATTTCATTCCATGTTTTCCTGGATATCAGGGTTGCTACTGAGATACTGAGATAGTGTGTTAATTGATTACTTTTCCCTTGCTGTGACAAAACACCATGACCAAAGGCAACTTAAGGAAGACAGAATTTATTCTGAATTATAATTCCAGAGAGGTAGGAGTACATCATAGCAAGGCAGAGGCATGACAGCAAGTGGCAGGCATGAAGGCCAGAGCGAGAAGCCAAAAGGTCACATCCTCAATTACAAGCATGAAGCAGAGAAGGGGACCCGAAAAAAAATACATATATAGGCAAAGATCTATATTATTTCCAATGACATGCTTCTTCTGGCAAGTCTACACCACCTTCACTTCCCAAATAGGGCTGTCAGCTCTAAACTAAGTGTTCAAATACCAGAGCTTAAGTTGAACCTGGTTCAAACTACTGCAGGTTGTATAGAAATTAGGATTGGGCAAGTATTTAATATCCTTTAAATCTATTATATTAGTATTTGCATATTAATTAGAATCAAGTGGTTTTCTTCCACCACGATGAATAAGTCAAAGGAAATGGAAAATAATACACCAGTCGATATTTCTTCCTAACTGGATTGACTGGTTTTCGCTATCCTCCCCTTTGGTTTTTTGTTTTTGTAGCTGGCTCTTCAGGTGGAGAGAGAGCTGCTGGTCTCAGTAATTAATTCAAAAGGTTAGATCTCTGCTGATGAGAGTTTCTGTGGTGGGGTATGCCTATAATCTCAGTACTCCAGGAGGCAAAGACAGCTGTATTTCTGTGAGTTTGGGGCCAAGCCAATCAGAGCTACACAGGGAGGCCTTGATGAGTCAACAGCAAAACCAAAACCACGACAGCGTTTCTGTGTTTGAGCGTTCTGTAGGAGGTTCCGAGTCTGCACACCTCCACCTGCCAGTTGTCCTCTTCCTCTGCTATATGGAGATTAACTCGCCACACGTTCTGCTTGCATTTACATTTGTTTGTTGTGGGTGTTTTCTTCCCAAACAGATTTGAGCTGCTTTCGACAAAGTTCAAGTCTGGGAATACTTGTTACTTTTGGCTACATTGTGCCAGATTTCCGACAGGTCCCATGTTTCCGTGTTGTTGCTGAACTAGGCAATGGCTGAGGTGATGCCTTCCATGTATTCTTGAGTGTAGATTTCCAAACTACACTTTCCTTGAAGTCTCCACAGCCAGTGTTGTCCCTTTGGAGTGTCTACCCCTAACGTAACCCTCCCCTGGTCACACACTCTGCAGCCCTCTCAGTGTCTGTCTAGCTCACTGTTCCTCTGATGGCATGCCAGGAAGGGCTAGTATATTCCTGGCCATTTGACACAGGCTGGGCAGCAGTATGGCCCAGTGTTAGTTGGTAGCTATTGCTGGTATTTGCTTTTGTGAAGGATTTTGTAGATCTCACTTGAACTTCTTTATTCTCTCTTCCTACCCTTTCTTTTTCCATAATTTTGTTTTTGCCATTTTTGTGTTTCTGATTTTTTTGTTTTCTTTCTCTGATTCTAGTCTCCATTGCTAGAGTCATATAACCCAGGTTTGACTCCAATTTGCTGCGTAGCTGAAAATGACTTTGAGTTTTTACTCTTCCTATATCTGCCTCCAGAGTGCTGGGATTACAGGGTATCCTGTCATACACAGCCTGAGTATATTATTTCATGTCCTGACTCTTCCTTCTCTGAGTTACAGCTTTTAATCTGCTGTTTTTGTAGTGATTGGCATAGGGTATTATACTAAAGAGATGGAGTTAAACATTAACTTTCCTAGTTTAAATTTTGCTTTGCATTCTGATTTAAAATGCTCTTTCCACAATTAAAATATTTCAAAGAACGGTATTTCTAAAACTTGATTTGAACTATTTTGCCCAGAGAAAACACTGAAACCATGCTCCTCTTTCTCCCATTTTTATTTCATCAGCAAATTTTGGACTCGAAACCGGCCAGGTGATAAAATGCGAGATCGATATAATCTGAACCTTTTACCTGGCATGTCTGAAGATGGAGTAGAGTATGGTAAGATCTGCATATTTGTCCTTTGAAGTCTCATGATATTCCATTATAAACTTCAGTGTTAGAAGACTCGTACAAAACTAGTTTAGGGCAAGGGATGTAACTAAGTTATCCAGTGCTTGATGCTCTCCTTTCAATCCTCATATCAAATAATCCAACCACCAAATAATTTAATTTTTTGCTTGGACTCAGAGATTGCCTGTTTTTGCCTTCCAGGTGCTAGGATTAAAAGACTTGTATCAGCTCACCCAGCTTTAGTTTTAATTTTATAGTTTATTGATTTATAAGTCACCAGCAATATTGCCTAGGTCTTTTTGTTTGTTTGCATTTTTGTTTTGTTTTGTTTGGAGACATGGTCTCACTGTGTATTCCTGGCTAACTTAACTGACTTAACTATTGCTGTATAGTTTATGCTGGTCTTGAACTCATGGAGATCTGCTGCCTCTGTCTTCTGAATGTTGTAATTAAAGGTGTGCTACTGCCCCCAGTGATATTACTTATTTTTATAAAGCATCATTTGTAGGGGATACTAAGAAGCTCTCTGTTGATGATGGGTATATTATTTGTAGATGACCTGGAACCTAATAGCCTGGCAGTGATCCCGGGGATGGGAATACCAGAACAACTGAAATTAGCTATGGAGCAAGAACAGATGGGTAAGGGCAACTATGTTTATTCATTTCATTTTTATAAGGTTTTGTAAACCTCTCTTATTTTCATGGTAAATTAATTTATTAATAAGTGGTGTTGAAATGCTCACGTGGCTTATTGAGAAATGTGAATAAAAATGGTTCAAACTATGTAATGTTTAATAATTATGTTTCCAACAGTTTGTTCATTTATTAAGAGGCTACATTGTTTTGTTTAAAGGACTAACTAGTTCTTTCTATGGTTTCAGGAAAAGATGAATCAAATGAAATTGAAATGACAATTCCAGGCTTGGATTGGGGAATGGAGGAAGTGATGCAAAAGGATCAGAAAAAAGTTCCTCAGAAGAAAGTTCCCTATGCAAAGCCCATTCCTGCTCAGTTTCAGCAGGTGAGCCACTAAAGTGACCTTGTGCCAAGAGCTTTGTGACCTGTTCCTCTAACGTGCTCAGGATGATTTCCTCCAGCTCTTTTGGTGCCCCCTTCTTGTGTTCTTGTTTTTAGGCATATTTGCCATTTGTGCTCTGAAGTTAAGTACTAAGTTTGACATCCACCTTCTCTGTGCCTCTTTTTAGTATTGTCTCATTTTTATCATCTACATTGTCAGAGGGAAGAGAAGGACTCAGCAGGCAGAGTGTGTTGGCCATCTTCTGTATTGTCTGTCTTCTGCTCTATTAATACAAATAACTTACTCGTAGCTAGCAAACTTTGCAATTTTTTTTTAATTTATTTTTATTCTGTGTTCATTGGTATTTTGCCTGCATGTATGTCAGTGTGAGGGTGTCTGATCCTCTGGAACTGGAATTACAGACAGTTGTGAGCTGCTATGTGGGTGCTGGGAATTGAACCCAGGTCCTCTGGAAACAGCAGCCAGTGCTCTTAACTACTGAACCATCTCTCCAGCCCCAAAGCTTTGCATTCTTGATAGCTGTAATATCTTGCAGTACTTAGGTCAGCTTTCTTTTAGTGTGACACATATCCATGTTAACGCTGAAATTGAGGCAGAAGTCTGTTCTGGTTCACGGTCTCAGAGGGTCCAGGTTGTATGGCTTTGTCTCTGGTCTGTGGCCTGAGAGAACATCATGATGGGGAGCATGTGATAGAATAAAGCTTCTCACTTCCTACTTCCCAGGGAGCAGAGAGAGTGAGAGGAGCCTACATCTCAGTATCCCCTCAAGGGCCTACCCTAATGACTGCCTCCCTAAAGCCCCTCCCTCCTAGAATTCCACTTCCTCCCCAAAATGTCATCACCTGAGGACCAAACATTCACCATATGAGCTTTTGAGAATACCAAACTATAGCTTGTAGCTTTCATAATTTTAGTAATTTCAATTACTAATGTACCTGGCCCACTCTTTTCTTATGTCACAAAGAATTGGCTTCAGAGGTGAAGACAGTTCAGCTATGTATATTGATATTAGAGAAATTTTTTCAACCCATCATAATTTTCATGCTTCTATGTAATTTAATTTTCTCTTTTTTTCTAAGGCCTGGATGCAAAATAAAGTTCCAATTCCTGCTCCAAATGAGGTATTGAATGACAGGAAAGAGGATATCAAATTGGAGGAAAAGAAAAAAACACAAGCAGAAATTGAGCAAGAAATGGCCACATTGCAATATACCAACCCTCAGCTTTTAGAGGTATGTGAGCTAAGAAAGTAGAGATGGCACCTTTTATTGATATCCTTTCTACCCTCTTTAGTGGTTTTTTTTTTTAAATATTTTATGGTTCATTTAACTTTATTTTATGTGCATTGATGTGAAGGTGTCAAATCCCTTGCAACTGGATCTTCAGACAGTTGTGAGCTGCCATGTGGGTGCTGGGAATTGAACCCGGGTCCTCTGGAAGAGCAGTCAGTGCTCTTAACCAGTGAGCCATCTCTCCAGCCCCCTTTAATGTTATTTTTAAATGATACTTTCTTCTTCTTCCTTTTTTTTTTAAAGATTTATTTATTTATTATGTATACAACATTCCTTCCATGTATGTTTGCATGCCAAAAGAGGGCACCAGATCTCATTACAGATGGCTGTGAGCCACCGTGTGGTTGCTGGGAATCGAACTCAGGACCTCTGGAAGAGCAGTCAGTGCTCTTAACCTCTGAGCCATCTCTCCAGCCCCCTAAATGATACTTTCTTATTGTGTGTGTGTGTATACATGTATTTATGTGCCACAGTGTGGATGTCAGAAGGCAATACAGCAGTCTTATTTGAAGGCTTTAGCTTATTTTTTTTATTTAGTACACTCATTTTTTTTTTCCTCCCCTTTCCAGCAACTTAAAATTGAAAGGCTTGCACAGAAACAGGCTGATCAGATCCAGCCTCCGCCTTCATCTGGTACGCCTCTCCTTGGACCTCAGGCTTTTTCTGGACAAGGTCCAATATCTCAGATTCCTCAAGGTTTTCAGCAGCCTCATCCATCTCAGCAGATGCCATTGGTGGCTCAAATGGGGCCCCCGGGTCCACAGGGCCAGTTCAGAGCCCCTGGACCCCAGGGACAAATGGGACCACAAGGCCCCCCATTGCATCAAGGAGGTGGGGGACCACAAGGATTCTTGGGACCACAAGGACCCCAGGGCCCTCCCCAGGGACTGCCACGGCCTCAAGACATGCATGGTCCCCAAGGAATGCAGAGGCACCCTGGACCTCATGGCCCTTTGGGTCCTCAAGGGCCACCTGGACCTCAAGGTAGTTCTGGTCCTCAAGGTCATATGGGTCCTCAAGGTCCACCTGGACCACAGGGTCACATTGGTCCCCAAGGTCCACCTGCTCCTCAGGGCCACATGGGCCCACAGGGGCCTCCTGGTACTCAAGGAATGCAGGGACCACCTGGTCCCAGAGGAATGCAAGGACCTCCTCATCCTCATGGGATACAGGGTGGGCCAGGGTCTCAAGGAATCCAGGGTCCAGTGTCTCAGGGACCTCTGATGGGACTGAATCCAAGAGGAATGCAGGGACCTCCAGGACCTCGGGAGAATCAGGGTCCTGCTCCTCAAGGGATGATGATAGGCCACCCACCTCAAGAGATGAGAGGACCTCATCCTCCAAGTGGATTGCTGGGACATGGCCCTCAGGAAATGAGAGGTCCCCAGGAGATGCGGGGCCTACAGGGACCTCCACCACAGGGATCCATGTTGGGCCCTCCCCAGGAACTTCGAGGGCCCTCAGGTTCACAAGGGCAGCAGGGCCCACCCCAGGGCTCTTTGGGACCTCCACCCCAGGGTGGCATGCAAGGACCTCCTGGACCTCAGGGACAGCAGAATCCGGCAAGAGGGCCACATCCATCTCAAGGACCAATACCATTCCAGCAGCAGAAAACACCTCTGCTAGGTGATGGGCCCCGGGCCCCCTTCAATCAGGTATTACTCACTTCCAGCTTGTACACATTATCACATGGGAATGGACTCTGCGTTATACAGAACTGACAAGAATGCGGAAAAGCATTTGGAGCTGGGCCCTTCTGCTCCTTAAGTGTCAGCAGTGGCATACAGCAGTGGCAGTGTGACTGGAAGAACGTGGCGAGACAGAGATGGAAAGCTAGTTTAGCATCATTAAATAGACCTCTTGCACCTTATTCTTTTTCACAGAGATTCTTCCAGAACAGATCAGCTGTTAGTGGAATACAGAGAGTTGTGGCTCTAAGGAGGGAGTGTGCTAGGTTGTGGACACTCTTGTGGAGTTTTTAGCCTGATTATTCCATGGGCCAGCAAGTAAGCAGCTCGCCTTCAACATTTCTGTCCATTTCACTTTAAGATGTTTTTTAAAATTACATATATTTTATGTGCATGTGTGTGCACATGCTCACATACCACAGCAAGCATGTGGAAGTCAGAGGATCATTATTAGAAATTTTCTCCTTCAGCCATTTGGTCCTCAGGAATCTAATCAAGGGTAAGGCCTGGTAGCAGGTACCTCTCAGCCATTCCACCAGTTGTTACTGTTGTTTTAATGGCATTTATTTGTATTTGTTTACTATATATGGCATATGCACCACTTCTAAAGATGGCATGGGGGTGTTGAAGGATACCGTAAACTCTCTGCCTTGCTATTTTCATTTCAATGGACGCATTTATAGAAAAATTGATTGCAGACCAGAGTATAATGGCCTTGTGCATGAAATTCTGTTGAAGCTGTTTTCTCCTATCATATAAATTATTTGCAGGAACCTGAAGATGTAGCTCATTTGACAGAATTCTTTGCCAGCAATTGTGACATCTTGGGTTCAGTCTCTGGTCCTGCATAAAGCTGGGCATGGTGGTACATGTTGGCTAGAGACAGAAGGATCTGGAGTTCAAGGTCATCCTTGACCACGTGTCAGAAAGCCGGCTCCAATATATATATATATATATATATATGTATGTTATGAGACAGGGTCTCACTGTAAAGCTCTGATTGGCCTGGAGCTTGTTATGTAGACTAGGCTGACTTCAAACTCACAGAGATCTCTCTACCTCTGCCCTCCAAATACTGGGATTAAAGGTGTGTACATCCCTGCCCAGTCTCCAAAATAGTATTTGTAGGAAGGGTATCTGTGTAAATATTTGGTTGTTTTTCAAGGACTCTGTCTTCAAGAAGTTTTGCTACTCAGTCATTGATTTGGTACTTGAGAGATAATGCGAGGAGAGTTTGAAGTTGTTTGGGGTAAATTACACAAGACAGCATGGGCATGAATGGATTTAATACTGTTTGGTTATGAGTGATGACTCCAAATTATTTATTTATTTATTTATTTATTTATTTATTTATTTATTTATTTGAGACAGGGTTTTTGTGTATCTTTGAATCTTATCCTGGCATTCACTCTGTAGACCAGGCTGGCAAGTGCTGGGATTAAAGGCATGTGCTACCATGCCTTTAATTTTACTATTGATTCAAAGATCAATAGTAAAATTACATGTCACAAACCAGTCACACGAACAGACACTGATAGTCAAAAACTGCCAGTGAGGTGTCTTGGCACGTAAAAGTCTGGCCACCTGAACTGGATCTCAGAACTCCACAAATGTACAATTGGGAATATGCCCCACCCACAAAAATTAATCAGTTAAAATGGTCATTAGCTATGGTCTATAAACCCAGAACTCAGGAGGCTGAGGCAGGAGGGCTGAGTTTTCAAGGCTAGCCTGGGTTACATAATGAGTCTATTTTCAAAAACATAGAAAATGCTATCAGCACTGTATTGCCAGAAATATGTGGGGCTTTGGCTTATTTAATGTATGTGCATACATGCAGTCAGCTGTTCTGTTCTAGCACTCTTCACATTATTCCCATGAAGAAGCTCTCACTGAACCTAGAGATGGGCCAGCAGCCAAAAGCCCTCATCTCTTCCTTACAGTGTTGGGGTCCTAGATGCATGTGTGGCCACACCCAGCTTTCTAATGTGGGTGCTGGAGATCCAATCTCAGGACTTGTGCAGCACACACTCCTCTCCACTGAGCCATTTTCCCCAGCCCTACTGCTTTGCTTCCCGCTGTTAGCCCTGGACAGTTCTTATCAGTGTCTTTCATGCTGCTAACACCCAGATTCCACTGAATTAAACAATGAAGAAAAAGAAAAAGCTCAACCAAAGTAGAGAAAGTCAGATTTTAGGATATAAGGAATAGGAGCAAATTTTCATCAAGGAATTTTGGAGCCATGATGGTTTTCATGTATAAATTTGACTATCTTCTTCTCTAACATGTCTAAAATTTCACTCATCATATAGCAGTAAAAGTTTCTTATTCTTTTTATAATCCTCCAAAATGAAACTATTCTTTCATAAAACCAAAAAGTGGTTAATAACTAGAGTAAGTATTACACATGCAAGTACACACTGAATTAATAAGCTATAAAGCCAGGCAGTAGTGGTGCACACCTTTAATTCCACCACTAAGGAGGCAGAGGCAGGTGAATCTCTGTGAGTTCGAGGCCAGCCTGATCTACAAAGCGAGTTCCAGGACAGCTAGGGCTACACAGAGAAACCTTGTCTCAAAACAAAACAAAACAAAAGAAAACGATTGATAGACAGACATATCTATCTAGCTATCTAGACACACACACACACACGTGGAGTTTTAGGACAATTTAGGATGACAGCTCTGAATTTAATACAACTCATTCTAAATTCTATAAAGTAGAAATAACATAATTCATGACATCTTCAAATTTTGGAAAATCTACAGAACACTACATCACATATTCAGTAAATCCAGTGGTTACATTTCACATTGTATGCACATTTGCTATTGATCTTTGAATCTGTGCTAATCTCACACAAAGGCCAGTTGTTAAGTGTATCTTCTATATGAAAGAATGCACAGATACTTTTTGTCTGCTTGTTTCTTTTGTTGTCATTGTTTTTATTTTTGTTTGAGGCAAGGTTTTATTGTGTAGACCAGGCTAACCTCGAACTCACAGAGTTATGTCTCTCAAGTACTGGAATTGGAGGCACATGTCACCACTTCTGGCTTCTTTGGCTTTGCTTTGTTAAGAGCCCTGATCCAAGGACAGTGTGGGAAATCAGAACAAATACTGGGTGGACATGGTGGCTCAACTATGGGAGGTGAAGACAGAATCTCTAAGGCAAACTGGCTAGTGAGACTAGCTATAATGAATTCTGGGTTTTATTGATACCCTGACTTAGAGAATAAGATGGAAAAGCAATTGAGGAAGATTCCTTGCATCCACCTCAGGCCTCCACATACTTGTGCACACAAAAACATATGCACCTTCCTGCTCACATGCACACATATCACACACACACATGCACACACCCAGAGCTCTATAGAGAGATGGCTCAATGATTAAGAACATGTGTTGCTATTGCAGAAGACTCAGTTTTGGTTACAAGTATTCACATGATGGCTCACAAATATCTGAAACTCCAGTTCCAGGGGATCTGATATCCTCTTCTGACTTATGGATACTGGGTACACATGTAGTACACATGCATGTATGCAGGCAAAATATCAGACACATAAAATTAAACAAACCTTTAAAAAAAAGCCAGATGTAGAGGCACACATCTCTAATCCCATTCCAGCACTGCTGTTCACAGGCCACCAGCTTATAGTATAGTTATCAGCAATAAGAGAGATGTTGCTTTAACATGGTAGAAAAGGAGAGCCAACTCCTGAAAGTGGTCCTCTTACTGCTATCCCACAAAATAAACAAGCAGCAATAAACAGCTCCATCCTGATGTAGCCTTAGGGTTGGTTGCTGTGTCACAGCATGACAGTTAAATCTGCCTACCTTGTAGAGGGTAGGCCTTTCCCATCGTGAGCAACTTGCCCTCTGCAAGAGCTGTGGCACTCCTCTGTGACTCTTGGCTCCCTCTGAAGCTCCTGTGTGACATTGTAAGAAAAGATCTGGCTTTAACTAAATCCTTTTGGAGGTTTAGAATACAGGTGCTTTTCCCTTTGATTGTGAATAGCTCCTCCCTCAGTTTAGAATTGTTTGCGTGTATGTCCCTGTGTGCTTTGTGTGAGTACAGGGGTGTGCGTGCCACCTTGTTGGAGTACATCACTGCTGCATCTGACAAGCTAGCTGGCCTTTGGGCATCTAGGGATTCTCCCATCTCCACCTGCATGACACCATAATTATGTACATAATTATGTACACTGGGATCCCAGACTTGGGCTGCTGCATCTGACATTACTTGGGGAATTCAGACTCCATCCGGTTCTCATGCTTGCAGGGCACTTTACCTATCAAGCCATCTCCCCAGCCCACTTCAGAGGAATTTGGTTTTAATGTCACTAGCTAAATATTTAGTTCTAGAAGCTTGGGGCAGCTGTTTGCTTGTTATGGTTGTTATTCATGAAGCTCCTGTCCCTGGTCTCACACCTGTCTTTAAATGTTTCACCTCAGGAAGGACAAAGTGCAGGTCCCCCACCCTTGATACCAGGCCTAGGGCAGCAGGGAGCACAAGGCCGCATCCCTCCTCTGAACCCTGGACAAGGACCTGGCCCTAACAAAGGTAAATATGTGCTTGGCTGAGGAAGAGTTTGTATTCTACCACTGTTGTGTACATTTTACAGTAAGCAGCTTTGTTGGCAATTGATACTGTGGCACTGGAACAGCTGGGAAAACAGGGTCACAGTCATTTTAGGCGATAGCTTGCTTTGTCTTTTGTTGTCATAGGCAAATGATTCTTCCTTAGACAGTGATGCTAGCCAGAGAAAACGAGTTCCACACCACCAGAGGCCGGTAGTGAAATCACTGAGAAACCTTGGTGTTTGTGTCTGTGCCTCAGGCCAGCGCAGCCCACACTGGAATAGCAAGTGGGTCTTGTGCCTGTGGGATGCAGGTCCATGTGTCTGGCCTTCCAAAGAGCTGAATTGCCTCTGCTTTAGGCTCCTTGATAGAGTAGAGGATGCAGGCTATTGATGATTATTAGCACTCCCTTTGCCCCGTTGTACCATATTGGACCCTTTAACTACATACATTGTTAGGTACCGTTAGCATGGGAAGTAGAAAAAGACAAGATATCCTGAGTAAATTGGGAGCATGGGGACCATGGGAGAGGGTTGAAGGGGAGGGGAGAGGAAAGGAGGGAAGCAGAGAAAAATGTAGAGCTCAATAAAATCAGTAAAAAAAGAGAAAGAAACCAAAAAAAAAGAGAGAAGAAAGCAATGTACTGATAATATAAAAATCAAAGATGAGGACTGTCAGCATTTATGGGCATATGGCTATTTGGAAGTTACCAGAGGCTCTGATTGACCTGGCCTTGGATCAGGTGAGCAGCACTGGAGTAAAGGGTAAGGGCTAGTAGGAGAGTTAGCATGGAGGAACTTGCGGTGGGTTGTTATGAACAGAAGTGAGATAGGAGTGGAATGCTCCCATTCAGCACCCCTAGGAAAGACAATACACTAGCACAGGGGCACTGTGGGAACTATACCTCACAGTGCTACAGACTTTATTACTAACTGGCTAAACCCGCATACCATATGGTACGCGCTAGGTGTTTTTGCTCATCCTATTGGATTAAGAGAAGTCCTTGTCAGCATTTGTAGCCCTGGGAGTTTAGACATTTAAAGCTCAGCTTTGGGCTGGGCAGTGGTGGTGCATGCCTTTAATCCCAGTACTTGAAAGGCAGAGGCAGGCGGAACTCTGTGAGTTCGAGGCCAGCCTGACCTACAAAACGAGTTCCAGGGCAGCCAGGATACCTAGAGAAACCCTATCTCGATAAACAAAATAAACAACTTTAAATTTCTCTGGGCTTTTAAAGGTAGGAAAGGGCAGGCATTTGGAGAGTTTTTATTTCCATTCCTTTTGCATAGAAGTGGTAGCAGTAGATACAGAAGGATTTGTCAGGGAAAAAGAAGATGAAGTTTCCTTGGAGGTTTGGGGACCTTGGGAAGGGAGTTTGTTCTCCACCAGGTACTTCCATTAGTGAATGAAAGTGGCCTCTCTGCCACACCTGCGTCTGTCTCCACTTGTTCCTGCTCGTCTTGCTTGCCCCTCTCTCTCCCCCCTTCTCCCTTTCTCCTTCCTTCTCCCCACCTGCCCTGCTGCCTTCCCTCCCCCTCTTTCTCCTAGGGACCTGAGGGAGCAGGGAGAGACACGCACGTGGCCTACCATCCCCTCCTGGAGTAGTTGCCACCACCACATCACCGTGTGTAGTGGTAGGTTTCTTTCCTTGGAAGAAAGTTGACAGGCTACTTTTAAACAGAGAGATGATGAGATAAGTATTTTGTAGGTTAATGAAGTCCAAGTGGAGCCTGTGTTACAGCCTCTGGTCAGTTGTCACCCATGTGTGAAGTTCAGACAACTTGAAGTTGGAGAAGCAATTGTCTCAGTTTGGGTTTCTGTTGCTGTGATAACGAAAAGCAGTTCGGGGAAGAAAGGGTTTATTTTACCTTAAAGCTTACAAGTCCATACCAGGAATGTTAGAGAAGGAACTCAAGGCATGAAGCTAGGGGCAGGAGCTGATAGAGAGGTCATTGAGGAGTGCTGCTCAATGGTTTGCTCTCCGTGGCTTGCTCAGCCTGCTTTCTCACACAGCCTAGGACCATTAGGTCAGGGGTGACACCACCCACTGTGAACTGGGTTCTCATATCAGTTATCAGTCAAGCACCACAGGCTTACCCATGGACTAGTCTAGTGGGAACTCTTTCTCGATTGAGATTCCCTCTTTCAAAATGACTCTAACTTGTATCAAATTGGCAGAAAACTTAGCCAGCACAGCTTCAAGAACAGTGAGTACTGAGTGCTTGTCTGATAGGGGAATGGATCCGGGATATTTGCAAACCGCCTGAAGAAGGGACAGATGAGCTCATGTTCAGAAACTTTTTTCTAACATCACATTTTTATGCTGAGTTTTCCAAGTTCCAATCCTTGCTTTGTGAAGAGATGTTGAGACAGCTGGGGGGAATGAAGAATGAAAGGGTGGGGGTTGGAGGCAGGGAACAGAGATGTTGACTGTCACAGGAAAAGTTGTTCTTATCGACAAGAAACTGCAGCCAAAGGGCGTGGGCTGGGAAGTCTCGAATGAAATTCCTGTCAGAAAAAATTGCTAATGATAGCGTATTTGAGGCACATCATTCCCAGAAAGAGCAAAATAAGGTATAAATACAAACCCCAAAGTTGAGGGCCAGCAGGGCTCTTTTGTCCCCAAGCACTTGTTAGAGGGGCCCATGGTTCCAGGTGCCTTATGGAAGAATGTGTTAAGATTTCTAGAGTGTGGTGTGGCATAAAGCTGAACAGGCCAGGGCTAAAGCAGTGGATAGTGGGTGGCAGCAGTGTAGACCTGGTGCCTGTGATCACTTTGTGGTGTTTGCATGAGCAGAAGTGAGTGTGTGTGTGTGTGTGTTTGTGTGTGTGTATGTATGTATAAAATTCTTAAGTTGGAGACAGGATCTCACTGTATATCCCTGGCTAGCCTGAAACTTACTCTGCAGACTAGGCTGGTTTCAAACTCAAAGAAACCTGTTGACCTTTGCCTCCCAAGTGCTAGGATTAAAGGTGTGTGTCACTACCGCTGGCTGAGGAGAATTCTTTCTAGCTTTTAGCTTGCAGCCTGACTTTTCTCTGTTGTGTCTCTTGAGTATCAAACCAGGGCCCCTGCTGAAATCACAGGAAGGACAGGGACAGGGGTAGGAAAGACCATTCTCGTGCCAAGAGTTCACTTACGTTTTCAACATGTGGCCTAGAAGTGAACACTTTGTAGAGATTAGTAAGTATCCCTAGGTTAAGTTACAAAACTGAAGGTAGTACCCCAAACCCCACGGTTTCCCCATTATATGATGCTTTGGGATGTTTATCTTCTAAGTATATTTAGAACCCTGGAGGGAAAGCATTGGAGGGCAAAGCACATCCTAAAATTAACAGGTCTTGTAAAGCTGGCCGTGGAAGCCATAGTAACCCTCAGCTTTGTTTCTTGTAGGTGACTCTCGAGGCCCTCCCAACCATCACCTGGGCCCCATGTCAGAAAGACGGCATGAGCAGAGCAGTGGCCCTGAGCATGGGCCCGAGAGGGGGCCTTTCCGGGGTGGCCAGGACTGCAGGGGTCCTCCTGACAGGCGTGGCTCTCACCCTGATTTCCCTGACGACTTCAGCAGACCAGATGACTTCCACCCTGACAAGCGCTTTGGCCACCGGTTAAGGGAATTTGAGGGGCGAGGAGGACCCTTACCACAAGAAGAGAAGTGGAGGCGAGGGGGCCCCGGACCTCCCTTTCCACCTGATCACAGGGAATTTAGTGAGGGGGATGGCCGGGGTGCAGCCCGAGGCCCTCCAGGGGCATGGGAAGGCCGCAGACCTGGAGATGAACGCTTCTCCCGGGATCCTGATGATCCACGTTTTCGGGGGCGCAGAGAAGAAAGGTAGGGAAGTATATTCCTTGGGCTCTCTGCATTTTCCCTATCCTCGTTACTAAGATGTTTTTTCCTTTACTAGGGGAAAACGTTACGATGATTTAGCCCTGTGTTCTGTTTGGTTAGCATTTAGACTTTCTTTTCTTATTTTGTTTTATTTATTTATTTAGGTTTTCCGAGACAGGTTTTTCTCTGTGTATCTTTGGAGCCTGTCCTAGAACTCAGTATGTAGACAAGGCTGGCCTCGAGCTCACAGAGATCCATCTGCCTTCTGAGTGCTTAGATTAAAGGCGTATGACTCCACTCTCTGTCAGCATTTAGACTTTAAAGTTATGTTACGTAGTTTTCTATTATCTTTGCATTTGAGACCTTTGTCTTTCAAGTTGCTTAGATACAGTCTTATGCTGTAGTACAGGCTGTCCCTGTATTCCCAGTCCTTGTGTTTGCCTCCTGAGAGGAGTGTGCCACTACTCCTGGCTAACTTCTGAGTTACGTTAAAGAGATGGGAGACTCATTATGCTCAGAGAGTGTCTTGGATCCATCTGACTTATGGTGTCCAGGTTAATTAGATAATGAGACCTGAGCCAGATACTATAATTGAAAATAAAGGGCTTGTGGGGCTGTAGAGATGGTTCAGTCGTTAAGAGCACACTGGCTGTTGTAGAGGGCCTGGTTCAATTCCCAGCACCCACATGGCAGCTCGTTAGGTACCTAATGCCCTCATGCAGGCAGAACACCAATTCACACAAATTAAGAGAAGAAGGAAGGAAGGGAAGAGAAGAAAATAAAGGGCTTATAAAATAGACTAAGATTTTGTGAAATTGCTCAAAGGTCTTAACAAAGTCAGTTTGAAATAAACATCATCTTCCTATTAAACTTAGGTCAGGCTTGAATTCTCAGCCCTATGCATATAAAGAATAGAAGCAATGCTGAGGAAAGAAAACAAATTGGTTTGATTTCAAATGATATTGAGCATAACCAGTGACAGTTGTGATTAATGTTTAAGAACTGACATCTGCATAATGTTCATGATTTCTTGAATCTCTGCGTTTTGTGCAAACTTCACATTTTGTTTTGTCTTCATTTATCTTTTTGTTCACCCGTGACATATTTTCAGCTTAGACTCTTATACCATCATTCCTTTCTGTGCTTACTGTTTCCTCCACCTGGAACAACACTCTATACATAGCTGTGGCTCACTCTGGTTAGAGTTTTCCCCTAAACAGCTCTGTGCCCCTTCTAGGGCAGTCTTTCCCTTTGAATCATATAGGCATCCCTTGGTGTATGACAGCAGTTTCAGAGACCCTTCCATATCAAAGTCCTTGAGCAGTTAGTTAGCTAATTCCTTGTATGAAGTGCTGTAGGGTTTACTCAGAACATACACAGTACCTCATACAATATGAATGTATGTATTTACTGTGTGTGTTATATATATATACATGTTTGTGTGGTGTGTGTGTGAGGTGTTGAATCAGATGTCTTTGTCAATCACTTGCCTCTGTGTTTTTTGAGACGGTTTCTTACTAAACCTACAGCTTAGAAGTTCAGCTAGGCTGGCTGACTGGTAAGCTCCTGGGATCTTCTTGTCAGTCTCCCCGAGCTGAGGTTGTAGCCACATCCTGCTGTGCCCTGCTTTTTACATTTGTGTTGGGGATCTGAATTTAGATCCTCATGTTTGTATGGCAGTCACTTTACTGACTAAGCCAGCTCCAGAAAGTTACTGTATTGTTTTATGTGTTTGAGACGGTCTCACACTGTAGTCCAGGCTGGCCTGAAGCTCACAGAGATCCACCAGCCTTGCCTTCCAAGTGCTGGGATTAAAAGTGTGCATCACCATGCCTGGCTTTACTGTATTGTTTAGGAAATAATGACAATGAGCAAAAGTCTGTATAAAGTGTTCAGTACAGCACTGGAGAAGTAGCTCAGTAGGTAAAAGCACTTTACACACAAGCTTTACATCCTGAGTTTAGATCCCTGGAACTCATGTAAGTAAAAAGCCAAGTCTACATCTGTAATCCCAGTACTCCTATGACAAGATAGAAGGCAGAGACAGGAGACATTCCTGGAAGCTTGAGGACCAGCTAACCTGAAATAAGTAGAAGGGCAGAAATAACAAGAGAGACATTGCCTGAGCAAGATAGAAAATTATTCTTTGACCTACACACACACACACACACACACACTGATGTGCACATGCCTGCTTTCATATACCCATGAGATAAGTTCTTGCTTTGTAGCCTAGGCTGGCCCTAACTTAATAATTCTGGGATTACAGGCATGTGGTGCTGCATCTAACTTCAAAACTTTAAGAAAATATATATATATTACATTTCTTTATTCTCTGTGTGTGTGTGCATGTGAGCACAGGTACTGGAAGCTAGAGAGGGTGCTAGATCCCATGGAGCTGGAGTTACAGGGCTTTGAGAGCTGCTTGATGTGGGTGCTGGCATGTGACTGAGGTCGTCAGGAAGAACATTCACACTTGACCATGGGGCCATCTCTTCAGCCCTGTTGTTTTATCTTTGTGTATGTGTGCCTTCTGCCATGGTGTGCAAGTGGAGATCAGAGGACTACTTGTGGTAGTCATTTTTCCCTGCCATGTGAGCTCAGGGACGAGTTCTCAGGTCCTCAGGCTTGGCAGCAAGTGCCTTCACCTGCTGAGCTGTTTCACTAGCCCAGACCAAAAAAGAAAAAAACCTTAAAAAAAAGATTTCCGTATTTTATGTGTTTCCTGAATGCATGTGTATTGTGTGCATGTCTAGAGAAGGTATTGGATACCCCAGAACTGAGGTTATAATGGTTGTGAGCTACCATATACTCTGGGAAACAAGCCTGAGTCCTCTACAAGGCAGCAAGTCACCTTACTCACTGCA
>LOEQ01003830.1:0-19919 GCA_001685075.1 Bramus lutescens
TATTAAGACCGTAAATGCAAAATATATATTCAACATAAAACCCTGGGTACCAAACTCGCTTGTTCTTGAATTGTTCTACTATTTCAGGACATTAGCAGTTGCCTCTCAGAATGATAACAGTGTGCCTGTGTCCATAAACAGCAAAGGATTATGCTGTGGAAGAGCATCTTTGAAACTGTCTTGGCTCAATTTCAGTAAAAAGGGTGGTGGAAGTAAGTAGAAAAAGGAAAACTCTCTCCCAGATTTGTATGTTCTATTGAACAATAACTCTTTTTATTGCTTCTAGTCCAGGATTTTCTGCTAATTAAAATACTGAAAAGATTCAGAACCAAACTAAAACCCAAAACAAAGCAAACATCAAATCATGCAAGAACTTAGCTTTTCTCAGAATAAGAGCTACCTTGAAAGAGTGAAGCCGGGTTTCCAGAAGTTCCCGTGGGATCTGTCTAAGATCAGTATTCTTAGTAGGTACTTGTAATAAAATTTTAAGGAGAACAAAATGAAGAAGACAGACACTATAATACTTGGGGTCAGAAGATCTGAGTATTGATCAGTGTACTGGACAACCAAAATGTACAGAGTTATAGCCACTCACTCCATAAATAAATATCAGTGTTGTTCAAAGCCTGTGACGACCTCAGCAGGAAGAAAAGTCCAGACCAAGACACATACGCTGGTTTTAAACATAAGATGTTTTGTAGATGAAGAAAGTAACCACATAAGGGTGAAAGCCACCATGATGTAGTAAAGGGTTCTGCAATCACAATCATTATTTAAAAGACAAATGCAAATGGGTTTAATGAAATGCTTCATGCTGTATTTTAATACAAGAAAAATCTTACTTTTGTTTTGTTTAAGCAACAAATGACTCCTAGATACAATGATTGAATACTAAGAAAAATTAATTTTGTAGTTGAATGTTAAGACTATTCTTTTAATTTTTAAGTCTTATTTTACATACCAATCCAGGTTCTGTCTCCCTCTGTCCTCCTACTCCTCCCATCTCCTCCCCACTCCACGCCCCATTCACTCCTCAGAGAGGGTGAGTTCTCCCATGGGGGCTCAACAAAGTATGCCATGGCACTTGAGGAAGGACCAAGGGCCCTCCCCATGGTAAGTTTATATTTAAAATACCTTGATTCAACAATTTTAAAACGATAGATGAAGAGACTAGAAAAACAATACAAAGTAGTTAATTGTGAAGTGTTTCCTATGAATTCTTTTCAATTATTTCACATTTTGAGATTTTATTATAATTATTGATTCCCCCATTTTTCTTCCGTCCAAAGTCGTCTCATGCCATCATTGCTCTTCTCAAATTCATGGATGCCTTTCCCTTAATTACTATTACATGCACATATGTGTTGTATACACCTATTTTATTTCTAAATATAACCTCCTTGGTCTGCATAATGTTATTTCTCTGTATGTTTTCAGCGATGACTATTTGGTATTGGCTAATCAATCACCATGTTCTTACCTGGAGAAGAGTACTCTCAGAATTCTTTAGTTGTCTGAAGTACTTTGTGTAAATCTGAGGCCTCTAGGCCTTTCCTTGATCCACTTTGACAAACTCTAAGTATTCAAAAGAATAATCTTTGGAAATAGTGCAGTCATACCGTAAGTCAGGCTTGTTTCCAACAGCAACCTGGGTTTCAGTGCAATGTCGGCCTAAGAGACAGAGCTGCAAACAGTGGCAGGCTTGGTCAACAGCACCTGCAAGTTAAAGAACAATCTCAATGTGATATATGTGTGCAACGTATACAGGACTAGTGTTTATTGATGAGGCTTTTCCACCCCATACTCGTTAGAAATATCAATCAAAAACAGTATTGTTTTTGAATAAGAATGACACAGTGAATATTTTCATATTTTGTTTCCTTCTTGCTTATCGTGAGGTTCTTCCATAAGTGAGTACCCTAGCTAACAACTAGAGAAAGGGAAAGTCTAGTAGGAGAGCATATTTTCTAAAAATATCTCTGTTGCTGATTTTGACCTCTATTGAAGATCTCTGAATATTATCTTTTTTTCACAATGGGAACTTGCACTAGCATATTATCCCATGTACACATTGTAAACACTCAGGTGTATTTTTGTAACAATGGGATATTAAATCAAAATTATCACTGGGGAATGCTTTGACATGGAACCCAGGTTATATATCACACTCTCCAAGAGTCTTAGGAAAACAAATTACAATCGTTGAAGAAATGAATTAGTTGGATAATATTCACATATAGAATGCTTCCAAAAAGGAGATAATGAGCCAATCTATATCATTTCTAAGCATTTTCAGTGTCTGAAAAATAATAGTAATAAGATGTTCTTAATAAGATAGTACTTTCCAGTTTTTAGAACTACTAGGGGGAAAGTAAATGAGAAAAACCCATTTTCAGAAAGTGATTATTCAAAAAAATCATTAAGTATAAAATTTCCCTTATGTACAAGTAATTTCAGAAGCAACTAGAAAGACAAAAGGAACATGTCTAACATCAAAGTGCTTTGGAATTCATTACTGTGCAAGTGATTTGTAACAGTTAATATAAAATATTTACTTTATGTATAAAGAACATATAACACAGGAATAATATTCTTGGCTCTTTATTAGGAAACTTGTGTTCATATCATTAGTCATAAAACCCCAATAAACAAATAAACCAGTTTGCCCTCAAAGAAGTCACAACCTACTAGCAGAAGACTGATATAGAAACCAATAAATAGAATGTCTCAAGAGATGTTATCTGCAGAAACATTCCATTTCTAAGTCCATAGAAATAGCACCTCATGTTTCATATATATTATGGAGAGATGAGAGTTTAATGAATAAAGTTTCCTGAGGCGATAATTTTGGGCCCAATTCCTACAGATGAATCAGAATTTTCATGATTGAAATGGAGGGCAAAAGGAAGGTCATTGGTCCTTCAGGCCCTGGGAACATGACTTGAAAGAAAATAAGAATATTATTCCAACTGAATTTGTACATTTAATGGTGAGTCAAACTTAAGTTAGGAGTAATAATTTTAACAGAAAATGTGTTCTTAAAATATGCTATACTTTTTAGTAAGTATGCCTTGCTTTGATAGAATTGTAATATGTAAACTCTAATTGTTTTTCCAATGTAGAGAGATATCATAAAATAAAAAAATTACCAGCTATGACATGTGGGGAATACTAGTTGAGGTAGTACTTCAGTGAATTATGAGGTATGTTCTATTTGACATTGACCTTAACTGGAACACAAGATTGTATAGCAGCAGAGAAGCAATTGAAATTTGCATTCACAAGGAGTCCATGTGGAATGAAGAAGTTACATATCTGAAAAATAGAAACATAGAAAACAAGTAAAAATTCATGCTATACTGCAAATTTGGTGATTCAAATCGGTTTTAGGACTTGTCTAAACATTCTTTCTAGTTAGAAAAGGATTTGTTTAAAAATTTAAAACTCTTCCACATGTGTTTATAATTTAATTATACTGAAAGTAATATTTACAGTTATAAATCACTGTATTTTTCACATCTAAACATATATTTACTTATAGAAAGTTTATAATAATGAGAATTAAAAGTTGTTGAAATTTAAAACTCAGAGATAAAGACATTTTGCCTTTCAATTTAGTTAATCTAGAAATATATAGATACTCTTTAAAGAAACCTTTGATCAAAGCCTATAATTGTGCTAAAATGCTCTATATTTGATACTTTTTACTTCAGTCATTAAATATTAGCTTAGTGCAGTAGTTCTCAATGATCCTTTCACAGGGGTATCCTAAGACCATTGGATAACACAGATATATTATATGTGTGTGTATGCATATATATATATATATGCATGTATATGTATTTGTGTGTGTGTGTGTGTGTATGCGTTTGTGTCTGTGTATTGATTCACAGCCGTAGCAAAATTATAGTTATCAAGAAGAATTAGAAATACTTTTATGATATAGGTCACCACAGCATGGGAAACTGTATTCAAGGATAACAACATTAAAAAGACTGAAAACCACAAGTTTAGAATGAAGCATGAAAATTTCCTCTTGAGCAGTGTTGGCACATGCCTTTAATCCCAACAATTGGGAGGCAGACGCAGGCAGATCTCTGTGAGTTTGAGGCCAGCCTGGTCTACAAGAACTAGTTCTAGGACAGGCTTCAAAGCCACAGAGAAACCCTGTCTTAAAAAACAACAACAACAAAAATTTCAAAAACTGATCATGGAATTTATACCTACAAATTCACATGTATCTAGTTAAGATTTTATTAATATGAAAACTTGACAAATGTTGGTATAGTGGAAATAAATATAGAGATAAAAGTCCTTGAATACAACATGGAAAATATATGACAATAAATATTTGTTTATCCTATAAAACATTATTTGTCTGACTCGAAAAATCATAATTTCTAGCCTTATTCTGAATATTTAACTTATATTTATTCATCAATATATCTTTCATTCCTCATCATTTTTTTTAATATTGGCGGCCACAAAAAAAAAGAAAAAAGAAAGAAAAAACAACAATGGCATGTCCTGTCCAGGGGGGAACCTCAGTATCCAAGGTTCAGAGATCATTGAGGAAGAGGATTAGAATAAGAGCCAGAAAACCGTGGACCTGTTGTTAAAAAGTGTCATGACAGGGATGCTGTCATGAGATCTCAAGAACAATGTCCTCCAAATAAGTACTACATAATGCCAACACTAGGCAGTGTGGATGGGGGAAATTTCACAAGGCTGCACCTTTAGATAAAGTTCTATAAGCAATCAAAGGCTGACAAGCTAGACAGAATCAGCTTTCTCCAGGAAAGTGCCCCCTCATACATTATCCAACCCCAAGTGGTCAGTCCTAAGTACATGTAAGTTACTGAAAACACTAAGTAGGCTCAGGAAGTCATTATGTGCATGTGTAAAGTATTTAAATAAAAGGTCTTGAATTTAAAGCAGTGTGGGAGGATATTGGAGGGAAAAATGAGAAATAATATAACTGCTGTATTCATGTATGAAATTCTCAAAAATCATTAAAAATACTTAAGCGAAAGAAATGAAAGCTTGCATGACAATGAAAGGAAGACACAATATGTGCATATTTTGTGCTGATATCATCATCACAAAGTTGCAGTGGTATATTTGTTAAGATCCCCATTTTCCAAGGAAGCAAGCATCTGAAATGCAGATGTTGAGATCACAGCAGAATCAGTGTGAGACTGCAGATTGCCTGAATCCATTCCAGGAAAGGGGCTCAATTTTACACCCCTTCTTATTTGTTCAGGGATATTACACAATGAAAGAGCAATGCTCGTTAATCCTTCCTATCTAATCTTAAAAGTTGTGAAATAATTCAAAGTTCTCTTGGAGTCCCGTGAATTTGTCTCACACCTGGCTCTATTTTCATTTACTCCAGGGAGCTACACTGCATGTTCCCCAAGAAGTAAGGTTTTGTATTCTTCTGTTATTGTGGGCGTTTCTATTGTTCCCTTCCTCACAATTTGCTCCAACATGTTCCAAGCTCCTTCTATTTTAGTAATTGCTCTAAACAGAGAAGCTAAGGCATTCTTTAACCATGGGCGAGTACTTGCCTGAAAAGATTTTGTGATTTTATGTTCTTACTCAGGCTTTGTTTTTATTTGTCTTCCTCTCTATAAAGCTAAGTTTGATTGGAGGATATTTTCAGAAACCTTCAAACACTCTTTATCGTCTCATTCTCAAAAATATTAAATCTATGAAATCTTTAGTATTACAATAAGTATAAGAACATCAGTTCTCATTAACTGAACAAATTTCCTTAGACTTCATTTTTCTTATAGACCTTTAAAGAAAACACAGGTGTTTAGATGTAGGATTTGGTACTCTAATTATGAAACTCAATGTGTTCTTGTATTACTAGTTTATTAGCATCAATAATATGTGGTTTTTCAAAGCAAGTCTCAGAAATCTTGGGTATTTAGTTTACAGTCTATAAGTAGGAGTCTTTTATTTTTTTTCATTCTACTATGTTCTCTCTTCAGAGGGTCACAGCAGAAGAACTGACTTCTATATAATTTCATTTACCAAATATTATACATGAAATAATGTATATTTATCAGTTTTACTTAATTATTACTTAACATAAGCTGCCTTAAATCAGTGTCAGTAAATGAGATGAAGATGACAAAACTATTAAAGTGTATTATTCAATGTGATGCAAGGCTTAATAAGAGAGAACTGGTTATTATCAGCAGCTATATTTTCTGTATACATTTAGAAAATAATGGGTGTTGAATAAAGTATCTCCTAAGAAAAAAAATATGGGTTGTATTGGATCACACAAAATTTCTCCATAAATTCACTATCCATTGAAATCAATATTTATTTAGTCATTAATATTAGGTCAGCAAAAGGAAATTTCAACTTACCCATTTCATTTGAAATATCTTTAAACTATGTTTTATAATTCTCTTACAAAATAGCTTTTTACAGAGATAAAATGAACAGTTCATGAATAGCTATTCAAATAAAGAAATTAAAGTAATGATGAATTGATACTTTGATCCTTAAAGCACACAATGTTATACATTGTATGCTTTATTTTTAGTTCTTTAGGAATGAGTTCTCAGCAAGGCACTTTTAACAGTATAAGATCACTTTCAAATTTATTATATCAATATTTCTAATTAAACCAGTATGCATTGTATTTTTGTGGAGATCACTTCTTGAAAATTATACTATGCTACAACAATGTTCATTATTAAGGATTTTAAGGTATTACTTGTACTTAAATATTGATGCTACAATGATTACAGTTAACATTTTACAAGTTTTAAAGAAAGAAAAAAGAAACCACTGTCTCTGAATTTGAGGATGCTTATTCAGTAAGGCAGTGACTAATCACTTGAGATGGTGATCCCCTTTTTTATATTACACAATTCTAAATGTTCCTCTGCCTGTGAATCCATAGCTGGGGGAGCAGAGTCAAAGACAAAGAAAAGAGAAAGAAAATCCTCAAAGAATATTCACAAGAGAGAGTTTAGCAAAACCTTTTATAAATACAATGAGCCTCTTAAAGTTTTGAACCCCTCAACACCATTCTCTGTTAGGATTCATGTGTGTGTCGGTGTGTATGTTTGTGTGAAGGTATATGGAGGCAGAAAGTTGACAAAAAGAATGTCTTCTATTGCCTTTGATGTTTTCTTTGGAGAATGCGCTTCTCGCTGAATGTATAGCTTACCTATTGCCAAGAAGGGGTGGTTAATTAGCTTAAGAGATCTTCCTGCCCCACTCAGAAATCCCTGTCGCCCCCCCCCCGAAGTGCTCCCTCCCTATTTCCTTCCCTTTGTTCCATACCCTGCCCTCTCCCGACATTAGAGTCACAGATAGCAGCTGTTAATGTGTTCCCGTGATCCACGTTCAGGTGTTCAGGTCCTCACACTTGTGTGGCAGGCACTTGACTGCTTCAGATATTTTCCCAGATCCTAAAGACTTTAATTTGTAGAGAAAATGTTCATCCTTCATTACATGTTTATAACCAATTAGTGATGAAGTAATCAGTGAAAATAAGCTCACATTTGTGCATTTCTGAGAACCATGATTCCTATTGTTGAAAGACCCCGGGTACGTTCAACTGGGGTGGCACTAGAATCTTGAATGTCTTATAGTGAGATGAGAAGTAGAGGAAGGAAACCAACGAATTCTTAATCCATACCTTCATAGATTTTAGAAAAGGAGCATGTTTTTGGTGTTTGTTTTTTACTGACACACTTAAAAACACAAAATGCTGTTCTTTTTTGAGTAGAGATAAGTCACATACTAAGAAGGCAAAGACATTTTTATTGTTGTACATTGTGCTTTAATTATAAGCTAAGTGGCATTACAAAGGACTCTGAAACTTAAAAACTTAAGGACTATACAAAAGAAAACTCAGATTAAGCTATTAAGGTTAGAATAAACTAATGGAATTCATTATTATTAAAGACACAATTGGTGAAAAAAATCCTGCAAAGTCTATAATGATGGACATGAAACAATGCCTTAGGACTTCATATTCAGTCTCATGCAAACTCACTCTGAGTAAAAACCAGCTTTTCAAGCTATAGTCAGAATGCTTCCTAATGCATGCTTTAATATACTGTACTTTTTATTATGTTGCTACAGTTGTCTTTGGTCATTAGTACCCTAATACCTTATTGAAGCTTGTATCTAAAATCAAATTTCCAAGGAATGTAGCCATTCATTCCATGGGTTTGTTTGGATGTATTCTGTAATATTCAAAGCGAGAAACAAATCAACAAGTCACAGAAAAAAAATCTTATAATTCACTGACAAATGGCTATATGTATTTATGTTTAATGGTGTACACAAGGAAGAAAAACTGAAGAGATTTGTATTGTTCCACATTTAACAATTAGTTTGTAGTCATCACAAACATTTCTATGAGCTCTGCAGCTTAGACAGTAATAATGGAAACAGAAGCAATCCTAAATCAGCCAAGTTGATTAATCTAGTTATTTTGCACAAAATTAGAAATTTCCTAGTGTATACATATTTATTTATACTTAAGTAAATATAACATGTATATTTTATTATTTATATGATCATCTACTTGTCTTATACATATAACAAAATAAATATCATATTTTAACTATGAGCATTATAAAAACTATTTAATATTTCCATTTAAATTTATTTGAGCCTATTAAACCAATGCAGTTCAACTTTAAGGAAAGACTATATAAATTTCTGTGATATTCTTTATAAATGCATATATAGGTATGTTCATTTAAAACATCTAGGGATATATAACACATCTACAAGTGCCATTTTTAAATAAAAGTTTTCCTAGAAGCAGCAATAATTTTCACATACCTCTGCTAATCTGTGAAAGTACCATATATGAAAGCTAAAGTCAGATTTCTAGCTTACTTTGGTTTTTCTGATGGTAGTAAATTTAATGTCACCAATTTTCTGCTCCAGTTTCTTTATATATTTGTTCCATAAGCAGAAAATATACCAGACAAAATTAAGGTGATTCTATTTTAGAACTGTCTTCGAAGCCACCATATTGAATTTTACTTAATTTTAAATACTGTTCTCAAACTCTATCATTCAAAAGTCTCAGTAATTTGATAAGCCTAAATCTATTAACTAAATCAAGTTTCTTTTCAGACAATGTCATTTCAAATATCATACATGAATCTAGCTCTTAAAAATGGTATAGAAAAGCAATTTACTCTTACCTGAGTCTGGTTTATTTCTTGGAATCCTTTTCAGTTCGAAAAATCAATGCTACTAAATTTTGTTTACATATTCTCTATGTAGACCTATTGTTTCCCAAGATTAGTATAAGAGAAAATTTGTACTTACATAATAAAACAAAATAAAAAATAAGGTAATGTAAAATTATTTATCACCTAAAAATTATGTGATGTATACAATTACATAAATAGTAAGAAATTCATAATAAACATTATGAATTCGTTTCCCCTTATATAGTTTATAAATAGCTGCAATAAAATATATTATTTTCTATGAATTTAAGAAAGTCATGGCCCTGTGATGTCCAGAAGACATTTCTTCACAACACCTGATCTCTGATTCCAAATATTCAACCTGTTTTTCCTTAATGTACTCTGTTGTTGGAAGAGTAGGATATCATACGGTTGATCCCTTTAAAGATAACACCCCACAATTGCAATCTTTAGACTTTGACCTACACAAGATCAAGCCATTCAGAACATGAGCATGGATAGGGGAGGTGCTCATGAGGCAACACATATAGCTGAGTAGCAATTGACAGTTGATAGCTACTGGGTAAGGATACGTTAGTTATTAATAGGCACATGACCTGTAATGGGTAGAGTGGTTTTGCTCCTACGGTCCTTTATCAATTCACACATGTGCAATGCTAATTGGACTCTGTGGGTCTTTAAAGTAGAACAAGTACAAGCCATGTGTGGTTGTGCACATCTTTAGTCTTAGTATGATGGAGGAACAGAAAAGGTGGATCACTGAGTTTCAGGTCAGCCTGGGATGAACAGAGAAACTCTATCTTGATAACAAAATAAAAAAAATAAACAAATCAATAGTGAAAATGAAATAAAAAGAGAAGAGGACATGAAATGGGAGGAGTTAATGCGAGGGGCTAGGATCTATTGGGGGTATGTTAGAGGCAGGGATATTAGATGAATAAATTGTAGAGAGGCACAAAGTTACCAAAGTATAAATTTACATATTTTGATTTAACAGCCAAGGCAAATATTTTTAGGAATACCTCTCAAATATGTATGATGCTTTATAAATAATTCCACACAGACACAAATTTGTATGCACTTATCAGCTTATAAGTATTAGGAATGCATAGGTATCAACAATATTGTAAAATGGTGGGGATTTTTATTGTAAAAAATTTGTTCTTCAGAAAAGATATTTTTTCAATGTCAGTACAGGTAAAACAATGTATTTGACAGAGGAGAAACTATCAAGTAAATATTGAGCCATGAAATTAGTATGACCATGACTTCTCTTTGGAATCATATCCAAACTTGAGATGAAACATGTCTTTTCATCAACTACATGTCTTTTATCAACTGGCATAATTTGTCCTTGAGAGAATAAGAAAGAGTGATTTTGTTTATGTAATTAAAATGAAAAACATGCACTTTTTCTGATGGTGAATATGTTAAGGCTTTGAAAGTTCATTCTGAATTTTCAAATTGAGGAGCATGGATAATGAATATGACTCTGCTATACATTACTAGAAGCTGACTCATGATATAAAAGTGTACAGGAAATAGTAAACTATTTTCCCTAGTTTCTACAAAAATTTTAACAAGGAGGAAAGCCAGTCGGAGAAGGAGCAGACTTGAATTTTGTTATTCTTTTTTTTATATCAAATGGTGCCAGCTCAAGCAATTTCTATGTCATAACTACCGAATTTAGGATTGTGTGATATTGACATTCAGCTTGACCACCTATGGGTGTAAATCTTAGGCCAAATATGCACTAGCTAATGTGGATTTCTTTCTCTGTTATACTCATTACTCTGAAATTATAACACTAAGTTCAAATGTAATATTTTACAGTGACTAATATTATATCATATCGGTCTAACATTTCTTATTCTTCAATTTTTGACTGTTCAACTACTGACATTCTGTGACACATAGATGTTTAAGCAGAGCATAAAAATGGAAACCTGTTATCTAAGCAGTCACAGCGATCCCAACAAAAAACAACATACTGCACAAGGAGATAACGTGTTTAGTTTAATAGAAGCTCAGATCCTAATTCCCCAATGACCTTCTCAACTGAAAGGATTACCTTGGGAGTAAATACTCTAAGACAACACTTTCTTATAGACAGTGCTTATTCAAAAGCAACAAATTTTTTATTTAATATTTTTAAATAATGGATTTTATTAAAAACCAGGGGCTTATGATTAAGTAAACAGCAAAAATTAAAGTCCTTTTGATTTACATGCTTAACTACAACTTTTCATTCTTGCCACACTGTAAACAGCTTCCAAGCTCTTTGAGTTTCTTCCTATAATTCAAATTTATATAGTAAAATGAACATCTTTGTAGTTTATATAAAAGTATAGAATACTCAAAGGGTAGTAGATACAGTACACTGAAACTTATGATTTAATGTTAGTATGTCCAATGAGCATTATTCATTATTGTTTTAAAAATGTATGTTGGTGTAGGAGGTCCTTCTGTGAAACACGATGTACTTAGTATTGTAAATTCATCAGAAGCACTGAAAGGCACTAGTTTGTCCAATGTGCACCTTGACCTTAAAATTATTTTTAGTTTAAAAGTATTATATTCTTAACAATAAGACAGGTAGTATCAAGTTTGATAAAAATAAAGAAATAAATGATGAAAATATAAGAAAGAGATAAAGTAGGAAAAGTATTTGATAAGTTGGTTGAGCATTTCAAAATATCACATACTGTTGCAGGGAGTTGGGGCTGCTTGTTCGTCCCAGCTGCCCAACTCGCTTAACCCCGAAATAACGACACAGAAACTGTATTTATTAAATCACTCCTTGGCCTATTAGCTCTAATATACTATTGGCAAATTCTTACATCTTATTTAGCCGATTTATGTTAATCCGTATATCGCCACGTGGCAGTGGCTTACGGGGAAAGATTCTAGCTAGCGTCTGTCTCAGGTGGAGGATCCATGGTGTCTCCCCAAATCTGCCTCCCCAGCATTCTTTTCTGTTTTCCCTGCCTACCTCAGTTCTGCCCTATCAAAAGGCCAAAGCAGTTTCTTTATTCATTAATCAATGAAAGCAACACATAAACAGAAGGACCTCCTACACCAACATACATTTTTAAAACAATAACGAATAATGCTCATTGGACATACTAACATTAAATCATAAGTTTCAGTGTACTGTATCTACTACCCTTTGAGTATTCTATAGTTTTATATGAACTACAAAGATGTTCATTTTACTATATTTCAATAGAAAAATATGGTAATAAATGTAAGATTTTATTTTGTTTAATTTATTTCTTTTTATTCCTGAGATTGTGTACCTGCGCTGTGTGTGTGTGTGTGTGTGTGTGTGTGTGTGTGAATGTGTCTGTACATATGCCTATGTGTGGGTATTTTCATGCGGAGTGCCATGGCTTTGGTAGTTAGAAGAAAATAGTTGGAACCTGTGGAGAAGGAGTACAAACAGCTGTGAGCCAGCTGACTTGGGAGGTAGGATCTGAATTTAGTGTTCTGGAGAACAAAATGAACTCTTAACCTCTCTACAACCCTATAAAATTGCCTCATATAATACATAGGAAATCATTAACAAGAGTGATTGACTTATTAAGCCTTCAACGAAACATAAATTTTTGTAAATTTTAGATGTAGAATAAAAATGGCAAACAGTTCCAATTGTTTACTAAATCGACCATGCAGTATGTCACATAATTTATTCAATATGTGGATGACTATGAACAACCACTTATTTAAATTTATTTGATCTTGCACTATTCCAAGGGTAGGAGAAATAAAGTTACAAACTCACACACACAAACACACACACATGCTCACACACGTACACACACACATTTATGAACATTAACTTTTACATTTATTTAATGACGAGTTCTGTATAAAAGAAGAATTGCGAGAAAGGAAAACCAACACTGAAAATATACATCTTCAGTGTTGGATTTCAATATAATAAGAGTGCAAGAGTGGATTTGGTATTCATGTAATTTGAAGTATTTATTAGGTCTACTCAACACACAGTTGATCACCCATACCATGGTTTGGTTTTTGAGTTCTGTTTTAATTATAGTAGAAGGTGAGTTTGAAGAGAGAGTATGAACCATAAAATGGCTAATAATCAGGTCAAACTGATGAGAAATAAAACGTTTTAAAATGACACCCCCTTCTCAGAATGCATGCAAACACACACACACAGACACACACATTTTTTCCCTGTCATTCACTATACTATTAAAGGAAATTGGGATATCTTTACCTATGGAAATTTAACAATGTTAACTGAACACATTATCATCTTAATTGTTTGGTGTTCTTTAACTTTGCCTCAAACTTACAAAAAGTCCTATCAGCTAATGGGTGCCAAAGGAAAGTTATGGTATTTACACAATAACATTTATTCTGACTGCAACTCAACCACTAACTGCACAGTTTTTCAAGAGTGTTTATATATGCTGCAAGTATAGCTTTCCCCTAGAGGATTTGCAATGATTCAGTGGATTTATAGCACAGAAATAAGACATCGGAAAGCTATAAAACCATCACATGTTACAGAAAATGAAAAGAGCTCACCCTACGTTCAGGAGTAACCCTCAGGTAGTAAAATCTTACCTTAGATACAGGACTGTACTGCCTATGACTCACACGGGTTGGAAAATTTTCAGAGCTTCCTAAGTAGTACTATACTGCAGGTATAAATATTAAATTGCACTTCTATCTCCTACCCAGAACTGATAATACAGATACATTTGATGTATTATCATAGCTTTTTGGCCATTTCTTTTAACATGCTCTTCTAATAATTATGCCATTTTTAAAAATAAAAGCACTCAAATATCATTTGAAAACATCAGTGGTCTTATTTTTTTCTGTAGAATTGAATCATTAAACTGATTTTAGAGTGGCTAGCAAGACTAAAATCACTTCAATTTTATAATCTTTACACATTGTTTGTCAGAAATGCTAGAAAATGGAAACACTTAGATATCTATTAAATGAAACATCACTGTGTTATACTATAGTTTCATATTTTCAAAGTTTTCTTCTCCATTATAAAGGAAGATGGGTTGATCAACATTGAGAATAGAGAACAGGAAGATCTGGCTATCAGGACTAGTGTATTGTTTCAAGATCTTGATTTCAATTTTAAAAAAGCATTTTACAGTAGGATAGCAAAATTAATCTTACCATACTCAAAATTAATAGATTTGATTTTGAGCAACTATGAAAAGAAAATGGCAACAGTATACATCAATCCACAGGGATTCATAAGTTGCAGCTTATGCATTGAATTGTGGCTTGTCAATACCGAATTCTTTATAGAGCTCTTATTACTGGATTTTCTCATGTTCGCCCTTAGATTCTGATTATATTGAAGAAACTTCTTAAATAAATTTCAAAGTAAAAACTGAACAGCATCTGAAATATTTTGATATTAAAAAGCTTAAAAATATGTGAGACTACTATGAATTAGGAACAGTAAATATTCTCTTTAATCACTTAACCATGAAGCAAGTGTAATTGCTCTGTTACAATGATTGGCTTTCATTTTTCTTGTGTGTCAGTCAGAAACTATACTCTGTTGGCTAAGAATGAAAAAGGCAAAATAATTGACTAAACTCTTGTAAACATATGCTATTAAGAAAATATCAGTGTGTTTTGTCTCTTTTTTGTCTATTAATATGGATATTATATTCTTTAGTTTCTTCCATCAAAAACTTTAAGACATCAAGTGAGATCTACAAAATTATTTGCTCCCTTTCAAAACAGTCACAGAATGATAACAACCAACTTCAAAAAGTACCCGGGTGTCATCTGTCACCGAAAAACTGTGGCATCATTGATTAAAGAACTTGATATCAAATTTGATATTTTATAAGAAGCATTGTTCCAGAAGTTCATAAAATTCCAGAATTATTAAATTCCGTGGTCACTTTAACATATCTTCATTTAACTCCTATTTTCTAGTGTTCTAAATCTCAAAAGGACATTTATCTTAGCATGCCTAATGACAAAAAATATTTTTTAAAAATTTACTGTCTCTGTTTTATTAACATTTATTAATAGTTTTACTTATCAACAAAATGTATCATTATATTATGAATTCACTTGTTTTGTAGCTTTTGATCTAGAAGAATTAGCACATGATTGTAGAATTTTGGTTGGCTTTATCTCGTGAAAGTTTTGTACATGCAATATTAGCAAAATTTGATTTCATGTGTACATTAGTTCTTATTGTGTTTGGAAAACAAGTTTTTGTTGTAATCAGCTGCTACCATTGACTCAAAATACTTCTTCCTCTCTCCTCTAATGATCCTTAAGAGAGATAGTTGTCATATAGATGTCCTATTTGGAATTATGACCTTCAATGTCTCTTGTTCTCTACAAATTGAGCAGTTGTGGGACTCTGTACTTATTGTCAACTACTACAACAAGTATTTCTGTGATGAAGATTAACTAAATGTTAAAATGAAAAAACTTAGGGGAAATTTGATACTGGTGTTCTTTCTTAGGGCTTATAACCTTGCCAGTCATGTTTTATGCTTGTTTTTTTTTTCTGCCACAGTTAACAGTACAAGGCATGGATTATACATTGTGGAGTCAGCTTAAACACAATTAGAAAGCAATTATGTATTCCCATAACATGTTATCTTGTATTGGACCAGTGGTCATATCTTGCCTGTCCCATCATCTTATTGCTAATATGATTTACATTTAGAGAAAAATGTTGAGAAGTTTTCTGCCTTGGAAAAAAAAATTATACATTGAATGAAGTTACCATGTCAGTACCATGTTACTTCACCTTGTCTTATGACTCGAGTATGTGTTTTTAAAAACTACGATCTAACCATTATGATATAGCTACTAAGAGCAATAAAAATCCCCTGAAGTCTTAGATGGGTATCTATGGAACCCAATTTACCAATGAACTAAATAAAGTTAATCCATTCCTTACCCTGTACTTGATAGGCTATGGTGTCTTGGATGTCATTGTGATCCTCTCATTGAACAGATCCATTTAAAATATATTTAATATATTTATATATTTTAGTAGTTTTCTAAGGTAGTAATGCTTCCAAAGAAAATTTGTGCATGCTTTGATTGTCAGATTTTTAACCCTGATATTTCCTCATTTCCCTAAGAAAGAACACCTGTTTCAAATTGCTCCAAAGCTACAGAGAAACCCTGTCTTGAAAAAACAAAAAAGAAAGAAAGAAAGAAAGAAAAATACTGAACGTGATAGAAAAGTGAGAACAGCTGTCAATCCATTAGCACTGGAGCCCTTTTAAACAGAACTCTGTTAGCACAGGAACTAAGAGCAACAATTAACAACTAGGACCTCCTGAAGCTGAGAAGCTTCAGTATGACAAAGGGTGTCATCATTTGAACAAACTGGCAGACTACACAATGGAAAGATTTTAACTACTACACATCTAATAGAGGAATAACACCTAAACTATATAAAGAACTCAAGGAACTAGATATCAAGAAAATGAAGAACCCAATTTATAAAGGGGTACAGAGCTAAACTAAATTGTCAGTAGAGGAATGATGTTGGTGGAGGCTGTTGGTTTGTTTAAAACAAACAAGTGGCCTCCAACAACAGAATGTCATCTGAATAAGAACTATTTGAACGAATGTTCAACATCCTTAACAACCAGGCAAACACAGATCAAATGTACTTTGAGATTAAAATTTACACAAGTCAGGATGCCTAAAATGAAAAAAAAATGACAGCTCATGCTGGGAAGAATGTGAAGAAAGTAGAACACTCATCTATTGTTGGTGGGAGTAGAAACATATGCGATCACTAGAAAAAAAAGTGTGGTGGTTCCTCAGGAAGATGAGAATCTATGTACTCAGGATCTTGCTTTACCATTCGTGAGACAAAGGACAAGTCATCTTACCACAGAGACACTTGTTCAACCATGTTTCTTGCTGTTCTATTCCAAATATCCATAAACAACCTAAACGTCCCTCAGGAAAAAAATTATAAATAAAATTTGTGTGCATTTTCACAATGAAGTATTACTGTTTTTTTTTCTCTCCAACATGAAATTTTCAGGTAAATGTTGAAACTAGACAAAAATCTCTCTATGTGTAGTAACCCAGAGTCTTAAAGAAAAATTTAATCAGTGCCTTATTAAATCATTATCAAAAATACTTCTTCTTGCAGCATATGAAAAGAAATATAGAATCACTCAGGGAGACATTTCTTACAGAAACAGAAAGGTGCTTGAGGGGATAAGCAAGAGAGAGAACCCTAGAGACCAGGGTAAAGACAACCTAGAGGAGATGTCTCCGGGAAATCTACCCCCACGCCAGAGCGCAGAGAATCCCCCTGAAGAAGAGTTGGAAAGAATATAACATCCAGAGCGGATACAGGACACCAAGAAAATAAGACCCTCTAAATTAAACACTAGCAAAGTCCTTATGAACTCTCACTGAATGAAGCAACGTCCAAAGGAACCACACAGATCTGCACTAGATCCTCTGCATATACGTCAAAGCTTCCAACTGGGTCTATTTATGAGATTCCTTATTGCCTAAAAGGGTGGATCTGTGACTTTTTTTTGCCTTTTCTTGACCTCTATTCCTTCTGTGCATTTGTTGATTCCAACTTCAAAGCGATCTTATTGCTTCATCTTTTTTTTAAAAAAAAATTTGTTACATTTTAAAAATTATCTCTTAGAAGTCTATTCTTTTCTAATAAGAAATAGAAAGAGAGTGTGTCTGCATGTGAGGGGAAGTTGGGAGGCAACTGGAGGGTTAGAGAGAAGAAGATAAATTGTAATCAGGTGTGAGCAAAATAATCTCTTTTCAATAAACAAAAAATGCTAAAAATTGTGAGGTGAAACTAAAATGAGGATTCCCAAAATTAGAAGTAAAAAATGACTGAGAATTATATTTTCTAACATTCAGAATCCCCACTCACCAGTAAAATACAAACCACTACTGTTTCACATTTTGCCTTACTTCATTTAGAATGCCTAAGACTATAAATAACAACAAATGCTGTTGAGGATACTCTGAAAGGAGAATATTAATCATTGTTGGTCTCATAATGCTGTAGTCAAATTGGAATTTGGTATGGTGCTTTCTCAAAATCATACAAATACATCTATCATTTGATCCGCATATAACACTCTTAATCATATCCTACATATTACTACAGAAGTATTTCCTCTTCTATATGCATTTCTGCTTATTCACAGTATCCATTAAAAGGAAGTAGACTAGATGCCTATTAATTGGATAATAAAATATGATACATATCTGCATTAGAATACTATTCATTTATAAGAGGTTAATTTATTTAATTTATAGATAAAATGACTCATTGTCTCTCTCTTTTAGGTCTTTCAATATGTATTATATGCATAATGAACAAGGTTTTATGCTGTTACTAATAAAATTGTGAATTAATCACAAGTATATATTCAGAGATTAGTCAGTGTAGAGATTTTAAGGAAATTCTCTCTCTCTCTCTCTCTGTCACACACACACATACATACACACAAACACATATACACAAAACCAGAATAACCTAATCAAAAGCCAATGATTCCCTGGAATTGAAATTAATTTTTTTTGTCACCATGACAAAATATAAGAGAAATTCAGCTTAAATTTTTATGGTTTCAGTGTTTCCAGTATTTGGTGCTATGTTTCTTGAGTGCGTCTGCAAGCACTATATTGTTGTATCAAGATGTTGGGAAACTCAACGGGAAACCCCATCCCCCCAGCCAATGAGAGGCAGGAGGAAAAAAAGAAAACCTAGCTCTCTGGAGAAATGCTTCCTCTTATTTGTTCATATTTCCTACTGGTCTGAAAGCATCATTATTTGGGAAACAAGGTTTCAATACTTTGGATGACATTAATATTATAAACTGCAGAAGTAAATATTAAAGCAGATACCAGAAGTAACAAACTATATATGTATCCATCCCTTCTATGCTCAGTCAAGTGTGGATGTATCAAAATTTGATTTATAAGCTTTCAGTGCAAAGACAATTAGAATTATGAAAAATATGTTCTCTTCAAAGAGCCTGATTTCTCCTAATGCAATTTCTATCTCCATTTTAGATTTTATGAATAGTTTGCATCTGATGATGATGGTAACATGATAGAGATGAACATAAAACTGGCAATGTTCCATATTCCTGAATTGCCTTAGGGAAAATAGATGACTGAATACCCGTGCTTGGATGTAGTTTTGGTCAGAAGGAAACATATGCTGGCTCTAGTTGTCAGCATCCTGTAACTGTTACAGCTAATATTCACATGATTTCACACATGTGCATGTAATGATAAGGCAAAAACATCACAATCTTCATAGATTAACTAAAGAGATAATATTATTCAATCTTAAAGCCTAAAATGAACCTCTGTGGTCTTTTGATTAAATCTAACGTCTCTTCATATTTTTAACAAAATTTTATAGAGTAGGACTTCTTCCCCCAATCAGACAATGTTATGATGCATAAAACTATTTAATTCATTCTTATATTGAATAATTTGAAGTGAATGAGGCTGTGTACAAATTTGCAAGAATGGTAAGATAAATATACTTAGCAAGAAAAGGGAATGGTTCTTCTTACTAGTGCATAATATACTACTCTTTATAAAGATTTTTTGAAGTTTTACACTATTGTCTTTTATTCACACTTTCTTTTTTCTTTTTATTAAAAATTTTCACTTCCTCCCCTCCTCCCC
>LOEQ01003830.1:40015-58239 GCA_001685075.1 Bramus lutescens
TTTTCTTTGGGGCTAAACAGCTGTGGGAACCGGGCAGGACAGAAACCCCAACAAACAGCCCTTCATGTTACAAATGGTGCCCTCCCTGTCCTCAGTCCCCAGAGATCCATGCATTCACCTTGGAACTTCTTTGCTACCTAGTATCTTTATAACTGTGGATTGTCACATGGTTATCCTTTATTTATAGATAATACCTACTAATAAGTGAGTACATTTCATGTTTGTCTTTCTGATTCTGGGTTACCTCACTCAGGATATTTTTTTTTTAGTTCCAACCATTTGCCTGCAAATTTCATGTTACTGTTTTTAACATGAAAGTAATACTATAAAAGTACCATATTTTTTTTTCTCTTTTTTTTTGGTTTTTCAAGGCAAGTTTTCTCTGTAGCTTTGGAGCCTGTACTGAAACTAGCTCTTACGGACCAGGATGGCCTCAAACTCACAGAGATCCACCTACCTCTGCCTCCTGAGGGCTGGGCATATTTTCTTTTTTCATTCTTTAGTTGAGGGATCTCTAGGCTGTTTCTAGGTT
This sequence comes from Bramus lutescens, assembly GCA_001685075.1. Taxonomy (NCBI): domain Eukaryota; kingdom Metazoa; phylum Chordata; class Mammalia; order Rodentia; family Cricetidae; genus Bramus; species Bramus lutescens. The sequence continues at coordinate 40,548 of LOEQ01003830.1, forward strand.
CTGGCTGTTACAAACTTAGGTAGGCAAGTGTCCTTGTGGAATGATTGAGCATCCATTGGATATATGCCCAAAGCAGTATCTCTGGATCTTTAGGTAGATCAATATCCAATTTTCTGAGAGGCTGCCATATTGATTTTCAAAGTGGCTTTACAATTTTTCACTACCACCAGCATTGAAAGAGTGTTTCCCTTACTCCACATTCTCTCTGGATTAAGCTTTCATTGCTGTTTTTGATCTTAGACATTCTGACATATATAAGAAGGAATCTCAAAGTTGTTTTGATTTGCAGTTCCCTGATTATTAAGGATATTTAATATTTTTAAATGTCTCTCAGGCATTTAAGATTATTTTGTTCAGAATTCTCTGTTTAGATTTGTACCCAGTTTTTAATTCAATTATTATTGATTTTTATGTGTAAATTCTTAAGTTCTTTATATGTTTTTGCATCTAGATCTGTACCTCATTTTTTAATTGGATTATTTGTGTTTTTTGATGTCTAGTTTCTTGAGTTGTTTATATTTTTAAAATCAATCCTCTGTAAGATGTGGGGTTGGTGAAAATCTTTTCCCATTGTGTAGATTATTGTTTTGTCTTATTAACAGTGTCCTTTGTCTCACATAAAATTTTCAGTTTCATGTGGTCCCATATATTAATTGTCAGTCTCAGTGTCTGTGCTACTAGTGTTCTATTTAGGAATTTGTCTCCTATGCTAATGAGTTCAATGTTTAGCTTTTCAATTAACTTTGTTTGTTTGGATACTTAATAAAATCCTGAGACAATAAATTTCCACAGTACATCCTGAGTATCCCCATAAAACTTGAAAAATAACTAATTAAATATTTCCTTTCAAATACTTTGAAAATTGCAATTAAAATATGATTTCATCATTTCCTGTCATGTCTTGCTCACTGCAATCTTTACGCTTGTCCAGTCCTTCCAACCCCTTTCATATCTCCCTTTGCTCATTGTCTTTCAAATTCATAGCACCCCTTCCATTGTTTATTATTTTTATATGTATATGCAAATATAAATGCTGTAAGCCTAATCAATTTAATTTTACTTTTATTGATAAGATTTCATGACTGACACTTAGTATTGAGTAGCAGTTAGAGAACTTATCTTTTCTTATTGATTTTTGTTGAGCTCTACATTTTTCTCTGATTCCCTCCCTGCTGCTCCCCTCCCCATTTCAACCTTCCCCCAAAATCCCCATGCTCCCAATTTACTCAGGAGATCTTGTCTTTTTCTACTTCCTATGTAGATTAGATCTATGTAAGTCTCTCTTAGTGTCTGCATTGATGTCTAAGTTCTCTAGGATTCTGGTTTGTAGGCTGCTTTTCTTTGCTTTATGTTTAAAACAGAAGAATGAATAAGGAAAATGTGTTACATTTACACAATGGAGTACTACATAGCAGAAAAAAATTACATCTTGAATTTTGCATGAAAGTGGATGGAGCTAGAAAACATCATTTTGAGTGAGGTTACCCAGAAACAGAAAAACGATTATCACATGTACTCACTCATAGGTGGTTTTTAAACTTATCATTGAAAAAGACTATTTCACCTCGCTCCTAAGTCTTTTAATTAATTAATTAGTTAATTAATTATTAATTTTGCATAACATCCACAGATCCTCTTTTCTTCTCACTCCCTCCTACCTCCGCCAACCCTGCTCCAATCCACTATCAGAAAAGGCAAAGCCTCCCATGGGGAGTCAACAAAGCGTTGCACATTAAATTGAAGATGGACCAAGCCCCTCCCTGTTGTATTAAGTGGCTTCCTACCACAGGGAATGAGCTCCAAAAAGACGGCTCATGTACCAGGGAAATAACCTGGTCCCACTGCCAGGGTTCCCACAAACAAATAAGCTACACAATTGTTGCCTACATGCAAAAATTCTACTTTGGTTCCATGCAAGCTCACTAGTTAGTGGTCTAGGGTTTGTGAGCTCCTACAAAGCTTCGATTTAGCTGTCTCTGTGGTTTTCCCCATCATGATCTTAACCCCCACCCCTGGTGTGGCATTCTCCTTTGTATGCTGTGAATACCATTGATGAATAAAGTAAATGATGGGGCAGAACTTAGGTAGGCAGGGAAAGCTAAATGGCATCCTGGGGGAGAGGAGACAGAGTCAGTGAAAAGACATGAAGCCCCACCAGAGACAGAGGCCAGAACTTTAACTGGTAAGTCACTGCCACAAGGTGATACACAGATTAATAGAAATAGGTTAAATTAATATGGAAGAGTTAGCTAGAACTAATGGGCCAATCAATTATTTAATTAATACAGTTTCTATGTGGTTATTTTGGGTCTGAGCTGCTAGGCAGCTGGGAACAAACAAGTGGCATCATTACAACACACCCCTTTGCTCACGTAATCACACCTCCCTCTCTTTGACTTAACCCCCAGAACTCGGCCCCATGCTTGGCTGTGGATTTCTGTACCTGCTTCCATCAGGTTCTATGATGACAGTGTAGTCACTAATCTGATTACAAAGGAGGGCCAGCTTAGGCACCCTCACCACTATTGCTAGAAGTCTTAGCTGGGGTCATCCTTGTGGATACCTGGGAATTTTTGTAACAACAGGTTTTATCTTACCCCATAACGGCTCTATATATCAAGCTGTCTCCTTTAATTTTTCCTTCTCAGTCTCTCTCCCAACTTGACCATCCTGTTCTCTGATGTTCTCATCTCCCATGTCCTCCTCATTACCACCTCCAAGTCCAAGGTTTACCTGGAAGATCTTATCTGTTTCCTCTTCCCAGTGTGATCCGTGGGTTCTTAGGGTCTTTCTTGTTACCTGCCTTCTCTGGAGCCGTGGTATAGTCTTGTTTCCTTTATTTTACATCTAGAATCCAGTTAAGAGTGAGTACATACCATGTTTGTCTTTCTTTCTGAGTCTGAATTACCTCACTCAGGATATTTTCTTCTAGTTCCATCAAAATACCAATAATCTAATTAAAAGGTAGCGCACTGAACTAAAGAAATAATTCTCAACAGAAAAATCTCAAATGGCTGAAATATCATTTGAATTGCTCAATAACGTAGTCATCAGGAAAATGCAAAACAAAATGACTCTGATATATTATTTTTACACCTGTCAGAACTGCTAAGATCAAAAACATTGATGACAGATTATATTGTAGAGGATGTGGAATAACATTCCTCCACTGCTGGTGGCAGTGCAAACTCTTACAGCCACTTTGGATATCAGTATGTTAGTTTCTCAGAAAACTGAGAATCCATCTATCTCAAGACCCATCATTATCATTTAGGCATATACCCAGAGGACGGGCAAGTATGCCACAAGGATATTTGATATGTTCATAGAAGCTTTGTTCATAATAACCAGAACCTGGAAACAACCTAGATTCCCCTCAATCAAAGAATGGATAAAGAAATTACGGTACGTTTACACAATGGAGTATTACTCAGCTAAAAAAAAAAATCAACAATGACTGCTCCAAAATCTTTAGCTCTCTGTAGACTTTTGTCTAGTGGTAGGGCATTTTTAGATCTCCAATAAACATTTAGAATGTCTATAATTGTTGACATTGTTTAAGCTTTGTTTAGGTGTCCATATTTTTCGTTTATCATGGGTGACTCTTCACTGTTATTACTCAGAGATAATCTCACATCATCAAGATTTTTGTATTTAAGCTCTTTCAATATTTTGACCCCATCCTTCAAGATGTATTCTGAGCCTTTGGCACAGTAGTTATGTTTTGTACATTTATATATACACAAATACACACAAATATGTTCTATAACAAACACACAAGCATACATCTATATATGTGTGCACATATACATACAAATTGATGCATTATCCATCCATCCATTAGTCTGTGAATTATTGCCAACTGTGATTTTCTGACATGGTCCCCACCTGCCACAATAGTAAGTGTTTTGATGAATGATAGAATTCTCTTATCTGTGGTAACATGGTTGCATAAAGCAGTTAGGAATTATTCTGGTCGAGAAACATAGTAGTAATAGGTTCTCATTTAAGAGCCATGGTCCTGTGAGCCTCACTGACTTTGATAAGCTCCTAGTCTCAATTACACTTTTCAATTGCACCTTTATTTTAAATTTATAAATCAAGTTTTACCAGGATATAAAACAATCAATGATGTACCCATCATATATATATATATATATATATANACACACACATATATATACACATATATATATACATATATATAACACCAAATAACCACACATGCACAAATACAGCCCATCAAAGTTCTCATAATGTTCTGCAGGCTTCTTTTCTTGGTATTCTGTACTTTCCCCTGAGCATGCCTTCTATGCTTCTGCTATGTTTTTGTAAAAAAAAAAAAAAGGCTTTTAGCTAAATTTTATGACTCACTCCTTCAGTTGTTCAGGACACTTTTGAAGTTTTGTCTTATTAAAGATACATTTACCCTTTTTCTGTTTCTATGTCAATCTTTGCCCCCTTTTATCTATTAGTCGCTATTTCCTTCCTCATCCATTTCCTACTAAACATCATTCTATGACATACTTTATACTTGTTATTTTGCTTGATTTACCAAATAGAATTTAAATTAGAATGAATAAAATAGTTGATATTATTTGCTTTTATATTCTTGGCATCCACAATTGAGACTAGAATATAGAAGATAATAAAATAGTTTTTTATTTCAATGAATCAATAAAAATACTTCTCTAAGTAATACTTAGAATATTATATATGGTTTTCATGAGCACTTCAGAAAATACCCTCGGAATGGTAATTGCAGAAGTTTCCATTTGTTTTTTGAAAACAAAGAACAATAATTATTTTAGGGGGACAATTCAAAACAATACTTTAAAATAAGGCATATTTATCTTACAAAGGACTATACATCATATTATGCAGGAAAAATTATTCATATTGAGAAGTTCAAAAAACATGATCAACTTTTTTGCTTACTTGATGAGTATTGATGCAGTAATTAAATTATTCATATTGAGGAGTTCAAAAAACATGATCAACTTTTTTGCTTACTTGATGAGTATTGATGCAGTAATTAGAAAATGATAAAAGAAAGAAAGAGTATATTTCTCTATCAGTTAATCTATGTTCAAGGATATAATCTTTATTTATTAATTATCTATTTTGTATTTATGTATATGGATGCATTGTGCATATGGTATGTATATATAAAGGTCATAGGATTATTTGTAGGAGTTAGTGGTCTCCTCTTACCAAATAGTTTTTTTAGAAAACTAGAAAGGTCATCATGATGGACACCGTACTTTTAGTTACTGAGCAATCTCACTGACCTCTACCCCAATTTTAATATTTTCTATTCAAAAAAATCAGGGATATAATTATAAATGAATACATCATTACTATACACACTTGTAGACACAATATGCATAAGTATATTCACCTAACTTTCAGGGCTCAGCATTAAAACTAGGGGTATAGGATGATAACATTCTATTACTGAAAAATATTCTCTGCTATTGTAATGATTTAAATATTATCAAACCTAGTTAGAGAAAATAAAAACTCTTTCATTTCCTAGCTCTCTCATTCACTTTCCATGTGTGACTGTGTGTGTGTGTGTGTGTGTGTGTGTGTGTGTGTGTGTGTGCATCCAGGACAAAGGAGCAACTATTGTAAGAAGTAATGCTATGTACAAGGAAGGAAGAGTCAGGGAGACAGGGAGATGGGTGTGGAGGAAAACAAATACCAAGTTTATTACTAAGTTTACTGATGCGGACAAGAGTTGTTCATAGGAAAAATAGACCAAGTATTTTGGGATCATCCATAATAATATAAATCCTAAAGTTAGTGTATCAATCTAGGTATCTCCCTTCATTTGGGAATTCTAAATTTGAATCTCTAATGCCAAACCGCAATGGCTCCTTCCTTTATCACTGCCCTCCAGCTTAACTTCACAATACTATATAAGAGATCCAAATTATGAATTATGAATAAGGTCTCAATCAATTGATTATATTTAGAAGAAAAACAAGAGGATTATTTTCACATAAAGATAAATAGAGCAAAAACCAATGCAACTAGGGTGGTAAATTTTAGAGTCATAAAGAAGTAAGTCAAGAATACTGAACTCCTGACAACTGACAACTTGGTTTCAGAAGTCTAAAGTTCAAAACTGGGAGTGAGTACATTTATCTCTTTAATGTCACAAAGACAATAGCATTTTGTTAAACAGCCCCAGGATACCTATAAATTCTTTATTGTTTTGTCTTGCAGTAGATTTATATTATCAACTTTCATTAACTTAATACAAAAACTCATCTATGGACAAAGATTTGTATCAGGCATGAAACCAAAGGTGTGAGCAGAGGGAAGACATTTGTGCAATTCCCAAGGCTGCCTGCCTGTGTGCCCTCTGGATATTTTCTGATGCTCTGATTCTCGAAAGTACCTACTTCTATTCTTTGTCTATTGCACAGTGGTTTCTTCTCCATTGTTCTTATGGTTTCATGATTAGAAATACCAGGCTGATGTTGGACTGTCATTGCCTGACACCTGCATTTGACCAAAACATCCTTAGAATGCTCTTTTTTGCTTAGGAATTACTCACATGTCAGAAGCTATTTTTCATATGAAAGGTGTTGGCTTCTGCAGACATGAAGTTGTTTCCCATCTGAGTTGTATCCCTCCAATTGGAGTTTCTAATCCCTCTATCTAACACAGATGCATCTGCTTCTGCTGATCTTCTGAGCCATACAACAACATTCAGAGCATCCTAAATTTGACCTATGAGTTAAACTTGATTAAAGAAAAAGATTTTTATGTTTAGGTATTAAATAAAACTACATGTATCCCCCACAAAAACAAGTACACTTCTAAAATAAGAAAGAAATACAGATATTTCCCCTAGCCTTTTCTTAAACACTGTTTGGAAAAATTCTAAGGGAGACTATTGCATTTCTACCCATTCTTTGGAATGTATCTTGTATTTTCCACTCCCTATGAGTATACACCCAAACTTCATATATTATGATGGTATCTTATTTAATCCTGTGATTAAAGAAGAAGACATAAGCAAAAAAAAAAAAACGTAGTGTGATTGTGTGCAAAAGTGACAGTAGGGAAAAACTGAAGAAAAAAATACACCTGAAAAAAATGACATGTTGGGTTAAATCAGTAAATTCTAGACAGGAAAAAGTGGAATCATATATTAGAAAGTAAGGAAAAAGTTTACTTTAGAGCGGGCTTTTTAGGGACCTTGTTTTTGAGTGAATGCCTCATAATTTCTCTGATTCACTAAATGCATATTCCATTATAGGAACCACACGTCTACCAAGGGCTTTTAGTCAGTGGAGCATAGTTCTTAATGGAAGGAAACAATACAGAAAATTATATTTTTCCCACAGGAAGAAAAGTATAAGTATACAATCGTAAAAACAAAGAGGAAAGTAAAATATAGAAGCTCCTATTAGAGCACGTTGGAGAGAGACAATGCGCACCAAAACAAGCCATAACAGACAGTATGAAACAGTAGAGCAAATTCGTTGAATTCATTTCCCTATTGACCTCATATTATGAGTAACAAATGAACTAGACTTGAGCTGAAAGTACCAATCAAGACCATCATTCTGAAATTCTAATAATTTAAGCATTTTATAAGGAGGTGCTGTCATCTTCACACACACTTTAAATTCACAAACCAGCTATGCATCATCTTTATGCTTTCCTTTTTCCTCTTTAGACTAAAAAGATAAGAGTAAACCTCCTCAGGAAACAGTTCATCACTTGACTCATGGGAAATGTCAGAGCCTGGCACGTTGTGTAGCAAAGGAGGAGAATGTAGGGTAGGCTATTTTTGTGTTCACCAGAGAAATACGTATCTTTTGGATTTTTCCACTTATCAATTCTTGTATTTTATCTATGGGGATATTAAATTCATATATAATAAACAGGAACAGCAGTCATTTTGCATGAAACTAATTATGTTGGGAAGAGACCCAGAGGAGAGATTCTTCCTGACACAGTACTTCAGTTCCATTTATTTGGATCTCTCAGTGCGTAGTTCCACATCTCAGCGCAGACCATTGCATAGCTCTGACTTACATTTCTCAGCTTGCCAACAGGTTTTGCTTTTTAATTCTATCATGAATTATTTAATCTATTTTGGAAAGTTTGTAATGAATGCTTCTCAGTTTTGTAGTAGATAAAGGAAATCTATACTTAAAATTATAATTTATATAATCTCAAGACAATTGATTTTACAGTTCAATAATTCAGTTGATAAAGGCAATACAGTAAAATCGATTCAAGAACTCTCTGATAAGCTGAGGAAGGAAGATGCTATTTCATTGGTGTAAAATACATTATCAAATGTATTTTAAGTAAGATGGAAACCTAGTTATCCAAATAATTAAGAATTAATTAAGTGATCACTATTAAAATTTTTACTTTAGTCATGATATCATAGAAGCAACGCCTTTAAAGAATGTAATACTGATGTAACTTCAAATGATATGAATCTCTTTGCTAGGGAATAAGGTTTGCGTTTTATAATCAGTTATGCAGAGAATTCACATGCGTTTTTAATTATGTGTTTATTTGTGCTAGAAAGTGATAGATAAACCCATCTTTAGCATTTAAGAATATTTGTAAGACTATAGCTTTTAATGCTTAAACACTTACATATTGTTCAATGGTAATAATATTTTTATCTAGAAAATATTAATGAATCAAACTGTTTCCTCCAAATTTTACTCTAGTAATAGGAGCATATTTTGCAAAATATTAACATTTCTTTTTCTTTTTTTCTAAAATGCACCTCTTTATTGCTGAAATAAATGCAGAAAAGAAAAGGTTATCAAGGCCTGCATGGGTGGCCCGAGACGTTCGGGACAGGGACAGGCTCCAGGACATCTGACTCCGATTCTCACTCAAGAGCTGCTTCAAAATCTTCAGGGATGGTTGTTGTGAGAACCAGATGGTACATGGCACAGAATCAACATTCTACTTCTCCTGAAAATGGTTCTCCTGGTCCTAAATCAGTCCTGCACATCAGCATCTGGGACACCCATCCATCTTGCAAGATCCTTCTTTGCTAGCCAGCTGGTAGTGAGTCTCTTGGAAAATGTATTCCAGCTCCTGCAACTGAGCCTGGATGAATATGGTGCCATGCTGGAGTGGCAGCCCGTCTCTCAGGCATCAACAGCTCTTGCTGAGGCTGTTGTTGATCACTGCCGCTATGCCTAACTTCTTCGAGGATCTTGTCCATGGAACGAGACTACTATTGGCAGCAAATCCTCCTCCCACTTCTCTGTTTTCTCCCTCCTCTCCCTCTCCTGTGTCTTCCTGAACAAAACTCAACTGAACAGGCACATCTAGAGCAAGTTTGCCTCTAGCAACTTTGCCCTGATTAAGCTGGCTTTAAACAAGCCCCTTCTTGTCTCCTTCCTCTCCATCCTTCAAGACCATTACATTCCCACCATATTGTTATTCATGGTACTCATCAGCTCCCAGAGCCAGCATCCCGGTGAAACGGTTGAGCAGCCTTGGTGAGTCTCTATACAGGGAATCTTTCCATTAGACTTCAATTGCGAAGCTCCAGAAGCTGTGTACTTGCATTTCTGGTGCCACTGGTACAGCTCTGACTTGACCCGGAAGGGTTGTCTTCCGGGTTCTCAAACAAATTACTATGTGTCCAATCATACATTCTGTCCTGCACAGCCTCAGTGACTGTGGGTTTGTCCTCTGAGGTTCCTAAGCAGAAACATTTTAGTGCTTCCAAGAGCGGGGAGTACTTAAAAAAGAAAATGCAGTGAGTCTGTGTAGTGGGGGTGCAGAACCTGTGGCTCCCAGTTGCTGCTGAGCTGACGTGCCTAACTTTGTGTAAGGCTGGTCTGTTTATATTCAGTCATAGGGAGACAAAGACCTTCTTAAGCTCAACAGGCCCTCTAACGGAGCTAAATATTTTTGTTAAGTTATGCAAATGTAATTCAAACAATGGCGAAGACACATCCCTTGATAAGATGGTAAAAACCAATCTCCATCATTTATGCCCCAAATAATGGATTGTCCAGGTGTACACATTGGCTTTTCGAGACAGGGTATCTCTGTAGCTTTGAAGCCTCTGGAACCAGGCTCTGTGACCAGGTTAGCCTTAAACTCATGAAGATCCGCTATTAAAGGAGTGTGCCACCACTGCCTGGCCTAGGTGTCCACTTTCTTTTTGGCTCCATCTCAGTTGTGCTGCCTTGAATATCTCTGTGTGAAAGCAAATATGTGGAAAGGCCAGGGCAAGATCACTCTGAGAGACTGTGTTCCCAACAAGGCTGAATTCCAGCAGAATTCACAAGCTCATTCTCATAAGACCTTTTTCTACCTTGCCTTGCTTGACCCAAAGACCTAGGGTGACCCAAAGACGTCCGTGGCCATCAAATATCGACCTTGGGCATTGGCTCTAAACTTGTCCCATAGCTGTGAAGGTGAAAGACAGGAGTAGTAAGCAATTCTGATGCGATCTCTACAAAGAAGCATTGCAGAAAAGTGGGAAATTGAGAAAAAACTTTTAGAAACCCCCCAGAATAGGTGACATTCCCCATATTAAAAAAAAGCACTGAGCTCTGTCATCTAGTGGTTTTTGTTTTTAATAGGATCATGGCAGAGTCTGGACAATGGCTGAGTAAATACAAGGAGATTGGTTAGTTCTCTGGAATAGCATGGGCTGAGACACTGGAGGTCCACGGTCCACATGATCTGGCCCACACCAAGATGATCATGCCCTGTTCATCAATTGTCCACCTACTCAGGGGGGACTCAACTCGCCTCCCACCACAGGACACTTTGTCGATCCCTAACCAAGGCTTTGTTAGTTGTTGACCTTGACTGTCTGGTAGCCATTAGCCACTGGGTGACTGGTATCCTCCCACATCAGTTGTCCCAGGTGGTTTTAATTATGCTCAGCTCTCTCTGTTCTCACAGTTCCCAAGAAGCAGCTGCAATTGTCCTTCCTTTTCTTCTTGTCTCTGGGGATGCTGTGAAAGGTTTTCCTGAAACACCGAAGTGGGAGGCTACACACACACACACGATTTTTAAAAAAAATATGGATATAAAACTCTTTTAAAAAATCTTTTCTTATTTTACTTATCAATCCCATTTCCCTCTCCCTCCTCTCCTCTTGATCCCCCACCTCTTCCCCATGACACCCATCATCCACTCCGCAGAGAGGGCGAGACCTCCAATGAGGGATCAGCAAAGTCTATCTCGTCATTTTGAGGAAGTACCATTGAGGCAGGGCAAAGTACGTCCCCCCAGTATCTAGGCTGTGCAAGCTATCCCTCCATTGGAAATGGGTTCCAAAAAGCCAAATCATGCACTAGGGATAAAAGGCACACAATTTTCAAAAACATTCAGAGGGTCTATTTCTGTCCCATGCTGGTTTACCTGCTGTCAGTCTGCAGCAGTGACCTGTCACTAGCTGGGTTCAACTTTTTCTGTGTGTGTCCCCATCATGGTCTTGACCTCTTTGCTCATATGATTACTCCTCCCTCTCTATGACTGGTCTCTGGAATCTGGAAGCTAGGCCCAGTGCTTAGCAGTGGTTCTCTGCATCTGCCTCCATCATTTACTGAATGAAGGTTCTATGATGACAATTGAGATAGTCATCAATCTGACAACAGGAAAAGACCAGTTTAGGCACCTTCTCCATTATTGCTTAGATTCTTAGCTGGGGTCATCCTTGTGGGTTCCTGGGAATTTCCTTACATCAAAGATTCTACCTAACTCCATAATGGCTCCCTCTATCAGGATATCTCTTTTAGAGCTCTCCCTCTCTGTCCTTTCCCCAACTCATTTATCCTGATCCCCCATGTTCTTTCTCCTCCCTTCTTCCCTCCCCACTTCCCTTTCATCCTCCCCACGTTCTCCATCTACTCAGGAGATCTTGCCTATTTTCCCTTTTTAGGGGATCCATGTGTGTTTCCTTTAGGGTGCTCCTTGTTTCCTGTCTTCTCTGGAGTTGTGGATTGCAGGCTGGTTATCTTTGCATTATGTCTACTACCCAGTTATGAGTGAGCACATAACATGTTTGTCTTTCTGGGACTTGGTTACCTCACTCAGAGGTTTTTTCTTTTCTAGATCCATCCATTTGCCTGCAAATGTCAAGATGTCATTGATTTTTACAGCGGAGTAGTACTCCAAATGTAAATGTACAACTTCTTTATCAATTCTTTAGTTGAGGGGCATCTAGTATTTTTCTGGTTTCTAGCTATTATGAATAATACTGCTATGAACATAGCTGACCAAATGTCTTTGATGTATAAGTATTCATCCTTTGGTTATATGCTCTAAAGTGGTATTGTTGGATCTTGAAGTAGACTGATTCTCAATTTTTAGAGAAACCACCATACTGATTTCCAAAGCTGCTATACAAGATTGCACTCCCATCAGCAATGGAGGAGTATTCCTTTTGCTCCACAGCCTCTCCATCATTAGCTGTTATCATTTGTTCTGATTTTAGACATTCTGTCTAGCATAATATGGTAGCTCAGATTTGTTTTAATTTTAACTTCCCTGAAGATAAAGGATGTTGTGCAATTCATTAAGTGCTTTTTGGCCATTTCAGTTTCTTCTGCTGAGAATTCTCTATTTATATCTGTACCACATTCTTGATTGGATTATTGGGTATTTCTATTTCTAGTTTCTTGATCTCTTATATATTTTGGAGATTAGTCCTCTCTCAGGTGTGGGGTTGGTGAAGCCTACCATTCAGTAGGCTGCTGTTTTGATTTATTGACTTTGCCCTTAACCTTACAGAAGCTTCTCAGTTTCAGGAGGTCCCATTTATTAATTGCCAATCTCAGTGTCTGTGCTACTGAAGTTAATGCATTCAAGGATACTTTACAATTTCTCTTCTATGAGGTTGAGTGTAATTGGATTATGTTGAGCTCTTTGATCCATTTGGACTTGAATTTTGTCAGTGGAGATAGAAGTGGGTCTATTTGCATTCTTCTACATGTTGACATTCCATTTGTTAGCACCATTTGTTGAAAATGCTTTCTTTTTTCCATTGTATAACTTTAAATACTTTGTCAGAAATTAGGAATGCATGGGTGTGTGGATTAATATCTGTGATCCTCTCTATAACCTGTTGAGGAAGATGAGAAATATGACCCTAGTTTCATGTGTCTGGTGAGGCTGACATCATTGCTTGATATAATTAAGGCAATGTCCAGTGTCCAAGCTTTCCTTCAATACCACTTGTACATCTAAATCAATTCATCTATGTAAGCTTGTGTTTTTGTCATTTGTATTTTACACCTGAACATCAGGCTTAGCATTGGTGTAATAAATAATTTTTAAACCTAAGTATTGTATGAGTAAGTCTGTGTGCTTTGTTTTTGTGGATGGTTTGAAGCAAATACCTATTTTGTCATCTCTTAATAAAGTCATCCATTTAGAGTCAAAAATTTTGTTGTATTTAAAGTTTTGACCAATGAGTCTATTTCCTCGATAGTATCTTCAATGCCTGAGATTTTTGTCTTCCATTTCTTGTATTCTGTTGGTGATGATTGGATGTATAGCTCCTGATCCTTTACCCAAGTTTTCCATTTCCAGATTTCCCTCAGTGTGTGCTTTCTTTATTGTCTCTATTTCAGTTTTTAAGTCCTGAACTGTTTCCTTCAATTGTTTCATTTTTTTCTTGGCTTTCATTGTGTGATTTCTTAATTTCTTTCCATTTTTTCTTAGTCTTTTCCTCCACTTATTTAGGGGAAATTTTTATTTCCCCTTTAAGGGCCTATATAAGCTTCATAAAGTTATTTTTAAGTTTTTTTTTTCCTTTTGCTTCCTGTGCATTGGGATATTCAGGTTTGCTATTGTAGAACCACTGGTTTCTGGTGGTGTTGCATTGTTCTTTATATTTTTTGAATATATTCTTACATTCTACCCATCTTTTCCTACAACGGGTACAAGTAGAGCTTGTGCTTCAGGGGTCCCTCTTCCTGAAATTGGTGCAGGGGCCTTAGGTGGATGCTTCTTCTTCTTGGTGCAGTTGTGGTCTGTGGTTCAGGTGATTGCTCCTCCAGGTACAAGCATGGCCTCAGGTAGTTGCTGATGTGGCAGAGGATGCTTGGGATATGGGGAACCTGCTGTCAGGTCTCTTGGGCTTTGGTGGGTGACTGTGGGTCTCAGGATCTGCCAAGGGAGACTAGAGCCTGGAGAACCGGGCTGTCCAGCCAGGAACCAGATACTCACCTCCTGCACAGGTAAGACAATAGATCCCGTGGTTACTGATATGGAGGGGGATATTTATCAGTGAGTGGAGGCTGCTTTCAAGTATCTGGGGCTTCGGTGAGTGAGATGTGACAAAGGATTTGCATGGGGTGTGGGGTCAGGTGGGGACTAGAACATTGAAAGCATGGCAGTGCAGATGGGATCCCAAAAACTTACCTCCTGCCTGTGAAGGCAGGGCTATGGCTCTGGACCTTTTATTTTTATTTTTCTTAAACAAAATAATGTGTGTACGTGTGTGTGTGTGTGTATATATTTGTATGTATGTGTATCATTATTTGAATTATGGAAAATTTTTTTATAATTTCCAAATTTCATTGCTTTAGTATCATGTAAGTCTATCATAGTGTCAATGTAATGTAATAGAAGAAATTAAATAGTGACATATTTTATTTAATAAACTTATGTTTTATGACTTTATTTGTATTTTACTAAGATAAATTTTAACTCTTTTGATAATTGCATATGCTTATAAAGACACAACCTCTACTGTTACTGAACTAAAAACTAATGCAACATTTTCATTTTCTTCATCCAGGAATAAAAGTTTATAAATTATTTTTCAAATGCCACTAGAATGAAATGTCATATGTGAGCTAGACCAGGAAGTAGTTAAATAATCATTTCTACGCAATTAAAAACCATAGTTTCTTACTCAGGATTTTACTCTCTTTAAATAAACATTTAATAGCATAAAATAAATTTGCTTTGAAGGTCAGCTGCACATACTACTGTACTCTTATGATACACAGAAAGTGCTTAAAGATAATAGCTGTGACTGCTTTAGAATTAATATAATCTGACAATGGTACTGACGAACCTAGTGAATCACTGGCCACTCTGAATTAATGTCCAAGAGGCTAAAGAGAAACTGCCAAGGTCAGGACTCAGTGCAATTTCTGCTAGATGTTATTCTGTATACAGCAGTTACTTTCTCCTTCTGCTTCCCGAGGAGTTGCTGTGCTGCAGGCCTTTCCGATGAATCTGCCAGATTTAATAACAATCAAGCCCACTCTTAAGTAAATGTCTCCAGAAAGAGAAGCAATTGGAAACCTTAAAAGTTAGATTACTTCACTTGTGGCCGAGAACAGAAAGGATGCCTTTCTCATCTTATTTGAGAAGATAGCAAAGAAAAGTAAAGAAGGTCCCTTCTCCGCAACTGAAGAGAATCTTCCGTACCCATGGGAATCATACAGGAATGAAAAAGAACTGTTAAAAAAGGAATGTGTGTGGAAGCAAGAATCTTTGACTGAATATTCATCGGGGAAGACTGAGATTTACTTTGACCCACTTATACAACACAAAGTTTACAGCTCTGATATTTGAAATGAAAGATTTTACAAAACTGAGACGTTGAAGGGAATGTAGGAGACAAGGACATTTAGAACCCCTTCTCAAGGCGCTTTCACTGTATACACCGATAATTTTGTCATGCTCCTATTTCCCCTATTTTAATATCAGGTACTGCATTCTTTGGACCTTGCTTAGATTTTTAACTCAAAATATTTTCAAGTGAAAAATATGACACTCCATGAATTTGCAAAGGTGATAAATACAGTTTTAATATTTTATCAGAATTAATTGAAATTTTAAACTTCTTAGAGATTGCTAATTAGAAAACATCTTGACCTTCTCAACTAAGATACTGCCTCACTTCCTGCCATTATCTTCAAAATTGCCATTTACTTTTCAAAAACTTTAATCCAACATAATTATTCATATAATTGACTGACTGTGATAGATAAAAATAATTTTTCCAATCACAATATTAAGTGTACTTGCCATTTGTGGCTTACAAGATATGCATGAGTTATTTCAAATGCAAAATTTTAGGCATCCGAAGAAGTAAAGATTCTCTATTTACCTATTATGTGTCAAGAATTACCCCAATATTAGAACTACAGTATTGAGTCATGACTTTGAGAAACAGTTCCTCTTTAGAAGACAATGCTCATTTGAGTAGTTAACTGCTAAATTTCTACTTTCTACTCATATTGGAGATGGTTGTTTCACTTTTGAAAGGGGTGGCAGTAAATCTCAGTGTCACAAGAAAGCATTTTCTTTCACATTGTCCAAAATATGTTTTATATATTCCAAATACTTTTTCCCATTTCAATCATCATCATTCAAATCAAAGTTATTATCATGTTTGTCCTGAGATATAAGGGTTCTTCATTGTTATTTGATTATTTTTTCTATACTATAAAGAAAATTAAACTAGCAAATGCCAAATCTCAATAAGATCTCTTTTCTGTTATGTTAAATAAATTTAAGATTATTCATAAGGTCAGCACTGGCACTGGCTTTCTTTATCACTAAATGATAAAGAATCATTTTTCTTACTCTTTGAAATCACTTTTCTTATTCTTTGCCTCAATTCTGTTTTCAACTAAATGAGCTTTTCATATGTATATTCAACAGATTTTGAGGCCCTTGTCTTAGTACTTTATATTGTATATTACTTCAGCCAAAGATATTCTCAGATTTTAATTTCTTCTCTTCCTTTTTGCATAAAATATGTTGGTCAGTGGATTTGATAATCCACTTAAAAATTTCCCTCAGATTTGCTTTGGTATTCAGGATAGCGTTGTCTTCAGTATTACAATATAAAAGATATGCCATGGGAAAAAAGTTCCTGAGACTTTGATAAGATATTAACGTATGTTTTTTCTTGAACTGAGCATCTAATTACGTGTCAACACAAGGTATATTATAAATATACATTTGGAAATAAGTACGAATAGTAATGTATTTTACCTTTAGAATCCTTCAAGTAACATTTTTTTAACCTCAAACATTTGGTAAAATGATGACAACAGCCTGAAATACTGAGATCGTGCATGGTTAATTGTGACTTATGCACTTTATGAGACCCTCCTCAACACCAGGGTGAAACAGGCCGTCATAAATAAAGAAATGGGAGGATCTTCATTTCCAGGATCCTCTTATTGGAAAGCAGCAATGCTGTTTAAAGCCATAAACTATAGAGGAAAGCACCATCCTAATGTAATAATAAAGTCAGATATTTTTGTTGTTGTTAAAGACAGATATTTTTGTCTGTGACAATTAGAAATTGTTAGGCATATCATTCTTCCAATTACAGTTTTGGCAAGTTTCAAAAGATGAAGGAGGATGAATATAGGTGATACTATGTCAGAGAAAAAGGAAGAGGCAGAGGAGGAAGCTTGTAGGAAAAGATGAAAAGGGGCAGAAGAAACAGAAAAGAACAGAGGAAGAAGGAAAAGAGCAAACAAAGCAATTCAACTTTAAACCAATCCTTCATTGTGCTTATTGAAAGGCTCTTAACAATGAATATTGTATCATGAAGGACCGGCTTTAGGGGTTAATGTCCCGCCCTGTAGGGGTTAATGTCCCACCCTGTACACCATAGCCAGCAAACCTCAAAGAAAATCACACAGAGATCTCCATAAGTTATAAAACTGATTGGCCC